>JAODAL010005584.1:0-142030 GCA_025379985.1 Phyllomedusa bahiana | reverse complement strand
AGATTTGGCTGCCTCTGTTGGCAGGAAGAAGGAGGCTGAGAATGTGTCTGTTGACACTTTACGTGAAATGTCCTATGGCTTTCACTATAGGTGGGCTGTAGTCAACACTGGTATTGTGGCTGCTAGGTCTGACATTACATATGAAATAGGCCTTTACTGGAGACCTTTTGCTGACACTACACATGAGAGCCGACCTTTTACATGGTTTTTGTAGCTAGCAATGTATATGGGGGGGATTTGTCTGAAATTATATATGGGGGTTGTCACTGGACATGGAATAGCAGTGGATGTCACAATATATGGGATGGTGTGGCTGTCACTGTAAGTAACAAGGCTGTAGTTGTTACTGTATACAATGGGGATGTGGCTGCCAATGTATCTGGGCTACTGTGGCTTGCACTGCTCTTAAGTGCAATTAGTGCACAGAGGTAGGCCATGTAAGCAGGATGCACAACATGTCTGCAGTATACTGGATGTAGTGGTCTCTCTTTTCCATATGGAGGGTATGGTAGCAGACAGCTTTGGTCTATCATCCATTTTCCACAAAGCTTCATGTACAGGATAAGGGCATTACTGTCAATGGTAATACTATGCACTTGATGAACACTTACATGCACAGATTTATCTTTGTTGCAGTCTGGTTTCACTCAAAAGTAGCTAAAGTTTGAACCGTTTTAATATACTGCAATAGATGAACTAGGGCATGCTAGGTAACTGTTATACAGCTCATTAACTCATCTGCCAGGATTATGATATCACAGGTCCTCACCAGAACAGTGGATCAATTGTCTAGAAATTTCTAATGAGCTGATCTTTTTTGCCTCTCTGCAGCATTAGAATGATTAAATTCCTGTGTTGTGGCGTTTTTCATTCCTTTCTAATGTACTCATCCACAAAGGGTGCCAGCTCTGTGCACTGACATAATCTGGGTTTTTCTCTAATCCCCTAGATTTCTTTTAAATATGTTATGTAATATGAATGTGCAGAGGATAAGAGTTTATGAGAATATGATCACTGTTGTTCCTGAAGCAAAATATCAAGATAATCTTCCGGCATTTACATAACCGAACAAAAGCGCCACTTTGAAAAATTTTTAACAAAAATCTGGGGCAACTTTCTCCTTTCTTTTTTTTAATACATAGGCATTTTTATGCTCCCAGTTCCTATAGTTTTTGAACAACAGATTACTGGCAGAACATTGTATTGTTATTGGAATATCATCATAATATATAGAATAAAACCTAAGTATAATGGGCAGCACTCTTGTGGATTCCCACGTCAAGGGATTCTTAGTGGGTGCTGGTTGTTAGGCTTGCTCCACCGCTATATAATACAAAAATACAAGCGCACTCCAATGATTTAGAAACAAGTGAGAGGAATTTGTATTTATATAACCCTGTTCACGCTCCGGGTCAAAATCATAATTGTAAGTGACATAAAGTTGTGTGATGTTTCGGTCAAAAGACCTTAATCATACATTAAGGCATGACGCCGTCAGTCACACTGGTGACAGCTCCTTCCTCCTCACGGCTACGACCGTTATCATTTTCTCTCAGTCGATCATTTCTTGTGACAAGTTTGATTAAGGTCTTTTGACCGAAACATCACACAACTTTATGTCACTTACAATTATGACCTGGAGCGTGAATATGGTTATATAAATAAAAGCGTGAACATGGATCCTTTCACTTGCATCTAAACCATTGGACTGCGGTATTTTCATACCATAATATATAGGTTTGGTTTGGGCCGGTTTGGCCTGATCCAAATTTTCAAGTGATTGCTTGTAGAATTTTCTAGCAATCACCAATTTTTTTGCAGCTATGAAAATGCTATGCTATGAATGGAAAGAATTCTCCTGTTTCCTAGATAATATGCTATGGAACAAACGACTGTCAGGACTGATCAGCTGATCATGAAGCATATATGAGCTTGATTAGTGGGAATTGGTGTTGGAATTGGGTGCCTATAGTCCACCAGTGGGAATGGTTGATTGCTATCCCTCTATAAAGCTGAGGTTCACAGAGTATACTGTCTGCATCCCAGTCTGTGCTATGGTGCCCCATTCTGGCTGGCACTCACCTCTCCCCACTCCTGTTCTATACCCATCCTCTGCTTCTGGCTGGTGCATGTATCTGTCCCCTAGGCCACGCGTGCACCAGCTCTTTAAGGTTTGAAGGCCCAGCACACCCCTGACAACCTATCATCATTTACCTCCACCATTTGCTTCCCCCGTCTTTTCTGTCAGTTTGTTACCTAAAGAGTGTGCTACTTCCATACACTGTGATTCCTGGTTCTGATCCATTGCCTATTGGACTATTAACTACTTTCTGCCTGCCACTTGCCCTGACCCTTCTGTGAGTGATCTGGTTATGTTCTGTCTGCCGCCTGCCCTGATCTTTCTGCCATTGACCCGACTAATCCTCAGCCTGCTCCCTCCATACCATGTTATACCTCACCTGTCACCAGGAGCGGCTACGTCAAGGGTAGCAACCTGGAAGTCTCCCGTGGCGAAGCTCACCCTGCAGTGTGGTGGGCTCTGGTGAAAACCAAGTGGCTCCTTAGACTCTGCTCCCTGGCGTGGTTCATCTCTCATGGTGACCCTGCGGATCCACCACCTGTGTCTGTGACACTGAGGGACATTGGCAGAGATATTGTGAGAGATGGAACAGGGTCAGAGAGGTTTGGTGTTAAGGACTGCACTAGGGATGGATTTTTCGGGACAGATTTAGGGAAAGCTAGTTGTTTGGTTCAGGTGTTGCTTTGTGTCTTGCTTCTGATTCAAGTCATTTATCATTCCATCTCTATCCATCCTCCTGTCCGTGTGCGTCTGGCTGTCTGACATCTCATGGTATGTCCCTTGTTTTGTTTTCTCAGCACACTTTGCATACTAATGACAATGGTTGGCATCATTCCATTCTGAGTTCAGTTTCCCATCCATGCCAACTAGCATTGTTACAAATACAGGAATAAGGAAATGCACCACTCATTGATTGCATACATTTGCTTTTTCCTGGGAAAGGTAGGTGACTGGTTGTACAATTTTCCTTCCATTGTTGGCAAAATTCAGGTCTTGGCAGATTGGTCCAACCTTAATTTGAAGTGCATGTAAGTTGATCATAGATACTCAGCTGTATCTTTCTCTTCTATAACAATGCTACTAAACACTTGATGGTTGCAGGCTACAATGCTTCATGGTTATGGTAACAACTATAAAGAAATGTTCTTCCACACTGTTATACAAAAGGAGGTTCATTCTGCTTGCTCTTGTTTCACTACACACTTGTTCTTCCTATCTTTTTTAGCTTTCCCTAGGCCATTCACTCTGCTGAACTTGGGTATACAGGCCTCAGGACAGACAGTGGTGTCTTGTTATCTGCTTGACACTATAATACAGGACTGTCACACCCACAGCCCAAACAGCAAGGACTCCCCAAAGTCTCCCAGTCTTTTTTCATGGGAGACACTACTTCTGCTTAGGCCTAGTATTTACTCTCGGCAGAAACAGGATAGCTTGGCAACACCAATTGTCATGTCTGCAACAAAACAGCTATATGCACCCTTCCTTCCTTTCAGGACTCAGCTAAGTCTCTTCCTACTCTTTCTAGATCTTTCTTCAGTGTCCAGTGCTGGGCAGTCTGGGCATGTTCAGCGCAATCAGCAACAACTATCAAACAGTAATATATCTCCTTCTACATATAAAGCCAATCGAAAAGATGTGTCAAAACAAGCTTCAGTTACATCTTATACGTAGTGCAGCAGAGTACAGCTTACATAGATAATAGAACAGACTGTCAAAATCTTTATACCTCTTACATGCAAAACTAACAAAAAAAAATGCAAATAAAACAATAATGGCAGATATTAATAGGTGAGCATGCCATATGTTAGAAACTACTAGTATAAAAAGGTTAAAACATTATGGTGTCTATCACACAAACTTAAAGGGGTTGTCTCACCCAGGACTGGGACAAGGTATTCTAGTGCCCTAGGCAAATATAGGTATATAGGGCTCTCCTCTATGGAAAATTCATCCCACTCGAAATCTCCTTCCACCCCCTTTTCTGCCTGGGAAAAAATGGCGCCCTAGGCAGTCACCTTCACCTACCCATTTTCCCAGCTCTGTTCTCATCATGCTGTTTTACAGCACCACAGCCAGCTTCAGGCTCACACAACCTTGTTAGGCTGTGGGAGGGCCAACAGCAGTGATTGGCATATCAGCTCTACTGTTCCTAGCTGATCTTGTTATAGTGACATGAGTGTTGAAGGCTTGTAAACAGGAGTGCACAGGGCTACAAAGCTCTAAAAGGTTAAAGTTTGTGGATAAGTAATGTAAAATAGCTCCGTCTTTGAGATAAGAAACAAAGCAGGCAGTGACATAACCATCCTGGCCACTGCTCCTGCATGTTAGAGCAGAGAGAGGTGGCCGGTAACTAGGGAAGCTTTTGTACAAAAGCTGAGGAGAAGCAAAATCAGGACGGCAATGTATTTGGTAATAGTTTTTGTTTCCCTTTGCCTACATGTAACGTGCGGTCCCGCAGTCCATGGATCGGGCTGCGGGCGCTCTTATGTCCCTACCGTATCCCCTGGCTCGGGGACGACTGGCGCCGCGGCTTGCGTGTCGGGCCGCGGGCACAGTCGTTCTCCCGCGACGATCCACTTACCCCGCCGCGCTCCTGCTTCCCCACGGACTCCTGTCGGCTGGTGTGCACGTCCACGCTCCTTAGGGCGCGTGCGCGCAAGTTTTTTCAAATTTAAAGGGCCAATTGGTTGGATGCCGGACGCTGACCCTATATATTGGTGACGCCTCCTGCACGTCCCCGCTGGATCTTTAGTGCCCGTTGCCTACAGAGAAAGCGTCTATTCTAGTCTTGTCCTGATTACCGTGTACCAAACCTTCTTGCCACGAACCTTGCTGCCTGCCCTGACCTTCCTGCCTGTCCCCGACTACGAGTCTGCCTTACGATTTTGTACCACACTAACCTCGGCTGCCACCGCAAGCAAGTCAAGTCAGGGATAGCGACCGTGTAGACTCCCGCCACAGCAAGTCCATCACGCTTTGTGGCAAGCTCTGGTGAAAACCGGGACCTACTTAGACTCCGTTCCCTGACGAGGCTTACATCACCTCTTGCGGCGGTCCAGAGGATCCACTACCACACTCGTGACAGTAAGATCCAGCCATGGATCCCGCCGAGGTACTCCTGCCCGGCGATGCAGATCTCACAGCAATCGTTGCCCAGCAGTCGCAGCAGATTGCGCAACAAGCTCAGCAACTGAACCAGCTGACCTCCATGTTGCAGCAGTTCTTGGCTCAACAGCAGCAGCTGTCGCCATCTGTGTCTACGCCTCCGTCAGCTGTTTCGCCCGCCACTGGGGGCCCCAAGCTCCGACTACCGTTGCCGACCAAATTCGAGGGGGATCCTAAGCTGTGTCGGGGCTTCATTACACAATGCTCCATGCATGTGGAGCTAATGACCAACGAATTTCCGACCGAGCGTTCCAAGGTGGCATTTGTGGTCAGCTTGTTTTCTGGGAAGGCCCTAGCTTGGGCTACGCCTCTTTGGGATAGGAGTGACCCGGTGACAGCGAATCTGCAGGCATTCTTGGAGGAATTTCGCAGCGTGTTTGAGGAACCCGCACGTGCGTCTTTAGCAGAAACCGCACTCCTGAATCTCCGCCAAGGCGAGTCCTCATTTGGTGACTACGCGGTCCAGTTCCGTACCTTGGCTTCGGAGCTGTCTTGGAACGTCGCCGCCCTACTTTTAAGAAGGGTCTTTCCAGTAGGGTTAAGGATGTACTGGCTGCAAGAGATTTTCCTTCCTCCCTGAGTGATCTGATTCATTTGGCCACCCGTATAGATATACGCTTCACCGAGCGCCAGGAGGAGATCCATCAAGAGTGTGAGTTGGTTCGGCCCCGCCGTGTTTCTCGGCTGGCTCCTGTCTTCCAGAGGCCTCTCCTGCCTCTTCCACAGCCATTCTCCGAGGAGCCCCTGCAGGTAGACAGAGCCCATTTGATGGAGCAAGAACAGTCTCATCGTCGAGCTGAAAATCTATGCCTCTTCTGTGCCAGTCCAAACCATTACCGTCGGGACTCTCCTCTACGTCCCCAGCATCCAGGAAACGCTCGCACCTAGGGAACGTGGGATAGGCGTCCCTGGGTGAAAATTCCTCCTCTCCACGATTAACTATGCCTGTTCGGTTCTCCACCAGTTCGGGATCAGTGGTTCAGGTTCCTGCCTTCCTGGACTCTGGATCAGCCGGGAACTTCATTCACTCCTCTCTGGTATCTCGGTACTGCCTCCCGGTGGTTCGCCTTGAGAGGCCGCTGGTGATCTCCTCGGTCAGCAGGGAGCTCTTAAGCGATTCCATCCAGTACAGGACCGAATTGGTAACCCTTTATATAGGGGCCCTGCATAAGGAGGAGATCTCGTTCTATGTGCTGCCTCATTCTTCCTCTGCGATTCTTCTGGGGCTTCCATGGCTGCAACGTCATGCTCCTACGCTGGACTGGAGAATGGGCGAAGTCCTTCGTTGGGGTCCAGACTGTCAGAAGCTCTGTTTGGCTGCACCATGCCCGTTGCGCCCCACCCCTTCGCCGACTCCTTCGGAGCCATTGCCAGGTCTGCCCTCGGAATACCAGGAATTTGTGGATGTGTTTTCCGAGAAGCAGGCTGAGTCTCTTGCGCCTCATCGCCCTTATGACTGTCCCATTGATCTCCTGCCTGGGACTAGTCCTCCCCGGGGCAGGGTCTACCCTCTGTCTGTGCCAAAGACCCAGGCCATGTCGGCCTACATCCGGGAGAACTTACAGAAGGGTTTCATTCGCAAGTCCTCCTCACCGGCAGGAGCTGGATTTTTGTTCGTGCAGAAGAAGGACGGTTCTCTGCATCCTTGCATCGACTACCAGGGGCTCAATAAAATTGCAGTAAAGAACTGGTATCCTCTACCGTTGATCTCGGAACTCTTTGACCGGCTCCGGGGAGCCAAGGTATTTACTATGCTGCACCTGGGCGGGGCTTACAACCTCATCAGGATTCAAAAAAGGGGATGAGTGGAAGACGGCCTTCAACACCCGGGATGGGCACTTTGAATACTTAGTAATACCATTTGGCCTGTGTAACGCTCCTGCGGTCTTTCAGGAGTTCGTCAATGATATCTTCAGGGATCTTCTCTACACTTGTGTCATCGTGTACCTGGATGATATCCTGATCTTCTCTCCTGATCTACCGACCCATCATATTCAGGTGCGCCAAATGTGGCGACGCCTGCGCAACAATCACCTGTATGCTAAGCTGGAGAAATGTTTGTTCCACCGGACCAGTTTGCCCTTCGTTGGGTATATCGTCTCCGACAAGGGGTTGCAAATGGACCCTACCAAATTGTCGGCTGTTTTGCAGTGGCCGTGACCAGTCAGACTTCGAGCCATTCAACGCTTTCTGGGATTCGCCAACTATTACCGGCAATTTATCCCCCACTTTTCTACCTTGGTGGCTCCCATCGTGGCCCTGACTAAGAAGAAGGCCATTCCGAGATGTTGGTCGCCGGCGGCGGAGAGAGCTTTTTCCGAGTTAAAGACAGCCTTCTCCTCTGCTCCCATCCTGTCGCGCCCGGATTCCGAGAAGCCTTTTGCGTTGGAGGTGGATGCTTCTTCCATGGGTGCAGGGGCAGTCCTCACTCAGAAGGGGCTTAAGGGGAAGACTCTCACTTGTGGGTTCTTCTCCAAGACCTTTTCGCCAGCCGAGAAGAATTACGCCATTGGGGATCGGGAGCTGCTTGCCATCAAGATGGCCCTGGAGGAATGGAGTCTTCTCTTGGAGGGTGCACGTCATCCATTTGATGTGTACACCGACCACAAGAACCTCCGGTAACTCCAGCCAGCTCAGCGCCTTAACCTCCGTCAAGCCCGGTGGTCCCGCTTCTTCTCTCGATTTGACTTCCGGATTCACTTCCGCCCTGCGGATTGGAGCGTTAAGGCCGATGCTCTCTCCCACGCATCGGATGTCATTGGGGAGGAACCTGGGCCACAGCACATTATACCCCCGGAACGTTTGGTCCACGCGGCTCCTGTGCGCCTCCAACAGATTCCTCCAGGCAAGACGTATGTACACCCGGCCCTTCGGAAAAGAGTCCTAAGATGGGGACATTGCTCGCTAGTGGCAGGCCATCCCGGTGTCCGGAGGTCATATCGGCTGATCTCGCGCTTCGACCGGTGGCCAGACCTGGCCCAGGACACAAGAGAATTTGTGGAAGCCTGCACCACTTGTGCCCGCAACAAGACTCCTCGCCACAGTCCGATTGGTTTACTACAACCCTTGCCTACTCCTAGTTCCCCGTGGACACATGTGGCAATGGACTTCATCACCGACCTCCCCCCCTCTTCTGGCAATACTAGTATTTGGGTGGTCACGGATCGCTTTTCAAAAATGTCGCACTTTGTTCCGTTGCCCGGGCTACCATCTGCTCCTCGTTTCGCCACCCTCTTCTTTGAGCACATTTTCCATCTGCACGGACTGCCACAACACCTCGTCTAGGGGGTCCAGATTGTTTCCAGGTTCTGGCGAGCACTCTGCTACCGGCTACAAGTGAAGTTGGACTTCGCCTCAGCATATCATCCACAGGCGAACGGTCAGGTGGAGAGAGTTAACTGTAACGGACTTGGTAGTGGATCTGCTGGACCACCGCAAGCGGTGGTATAAGCCACGCCAGGGAGCGGAATCTAAGTAGGTCCTGGTTTTCACCAGAGCCCGCCGCAAAGCGGGATGGACATGCTGCGGCGGGAGTCTACCAGGTCGCTACCCCTGAGGTGACTTGCTTGCGGTGGCGGCCAAGGGTAAGCGTGGTACAGAATAGTGAGACGTAGGCGTAGTAGAGGACAGGCGGCAAGGTCGGGGCAGGCGGCAGAGGTTCAGAGTCGATAAACATAGGCAGAGGTCAGAAAACATGGTAAGACAGTAGATACACAGGAACGCTTTCTCTAGGGCACGGAGGCAACAAAGATCCGGCAGGGAAGTGACGTGGTTCCCAAAACTATATAGAGGCAGCGCCCGGCAATTAACCAATTACTGGCGCACTGTCCCTTTAAATTTACCTGAACAAGCGCGCGCTAGGGGGGCGCGTACGCGCATTACGACCGACAGGGGAAGAGAGCAGAACAGGAGCGAGGTCAGGTGAGTAGATGGGATGGTGCGACCACGGCCAGCAGCACGGCCCGCGGTTCCACCCGTCCCCGCCGGGGACCCGCCGAGAGGGACACGGGTGCGCCCGCGGTCCGTGGACCGGATCGCGGCGCGACCCGTTACATTAACCAGGTCCTGGGCCGTTATTTACGCCACTTTGTCTCGGCCCGTCAGGATGATTGGTCCAGCTTACTGCCCTGGGCGAAGTTCTCATACAACCCTTGGATTCAGAATCTGCCGGTTGCTTCCCCTTACTATGGGTCTACGGACAAACATCCCCACCCACCACTCCCTTTGTCCTCATCCTCTGAGGTTCCCGCAGTGGAGTCCCTAGTTCGGGATATGACAACTATCTGGGAACAGACTGGTCAATCCCTACAGCGAGCAGCGGCCCGCATGAAGAACCAGGCGGACAAGAATAGGAGACCGGCGCCAACCTTTGCTCCAGGTGACAAGGTGTGGCTGTCTGCCATATATATCTGGTTTAAGATACCCAGCTACAACTAGTCCTCGGTTCCTGGGCCATTTGAGGTCTTGGGGCGTATTAACCCAGTGGCCTAGTAACTCCCGGCTTCCACCCACCATGCGGATCCCGAATTCCTTCCATGTCCCCGCTGAAGCCTTGGTGCTGAACCGCTTCTCTCGAAAAGTCGCCCCCCCTTCACCTGCAGCCGAAGCCTCCAATGTGTTCGCTATGAAGGAAATCCTGGTCATGAAGTCTATCAGGGGGAGACGACATTTTCTCATCGACTGGAAGGGATTCGGTCCGGAGGAGAGATCTTGGGAGCCGAGGAGAAAAATTTTGACCGTGACCTGGTAAATGAAATTTCTCCAATCTAGGAGAGGGGAGGCCTAAGGGGGGGGTGGGGTACTGTAAAAGAGCGTACCTGTCAGCCCATGGATTGGGCTGCTGGGGCTCTCATGTCCCTACTGTGTCCCCTGGCTCGGGGACGAGTGGCGCCGCGGCTCGCGTGTCAGGCCGCAGGCACACTCATTCCCCCACGCCAATCCACACCCCGCCGCGCTCCTGCTTCCCAGCGGTCTCCTGCCGGCTGGTGCGCTGTAATAGGGACGTAATGTAGGGATATAGTGCCCACTGTGACAGGATGTTCAATACAATCGGATACACTGAGTTCCGTCCCTTTCGCGGGTATCACGATCTCTCTGTTCCTTGTGAACAGTACAATAGACCCGGCGATTCACCACACTTGTTAATGATAAAACATAACCAGTTTATTAATACACTAAATGACAGTACTTAGGCAATACAACATACAATGATATAAAGTAAGTTAACTTCAGTACATGTGTCTATATCGTTACATTCCCAACCCAAGTATCTCCACACACATATATCTGGATGCAAACTATTATCACCTGACTAACTCAACTAACCATGTACCTTTAACAGAGGGAACCAGGGAGAAGTAAGGGGTTAATACAGAGGTGAGGGTGAGAAGGATTAGGAGGATAGTAGAAGGAGGATAAGAAGGCAGAGGAGAGGGAAGTGGATACTCAACCTGAGGACACTGAAGTTGCTGGGATTAGGTGAGGCAGGTCTTCTGCAGGAGAGTGGAGGAGGACTGGACTTCAGCTGCTCAGGTTTGAGTGGGGGAAGACCTCTGCTGGTGTTGGTGAGCAAACTCTCCTGATGGGGGCTGGTGTCTTCCTTCTCCTGTCTCACTGGGTTATATATCCCTGGTCTGCATCCCCCAACTAATATGTATATCCCTGGCTACCTGGACACCTGGTCTCCATGCAATGCTCCCTAAGGCTAAAGGAGACAAAGGAACAAACCATCACCTGTACCAGCAGAATGGAACAATTGGTTTGTTGCCAGCTATAAATTCCAGGATAAGCATATTCTGGCCACAAGGAAATGCCAGTGTTGGTCCAGGCAAGCCACAATCTAAACAGGAATTTCAAGATGTGCGCACCCTTACATAAAAGTCCATATTTCTTTGATATACATATAAATCTATTTATCTATCTATCTATATATATCTATCTACATAGACACTTCCCCTTTACACGCGTGCACGCCAGTTCTTTCAAATTTAAAGGGCCAGCGTGCCGATAATTGGTTGATTGCCGGGCACTGACCCTATATATTGGTGATGCCGCCTGCACGTCCCCTCTGGATCTTTAGTGCCCATTGCCTACAGAGAAAGCATCTATTCTAGTCTTGTCCTGATTACCGTGTACCGAACCTTCTTGCCTACGTCCCACGGCCACGAACCTTGCTGCCTGCCCTGACCTTCCTGCCTGTCCCCGACTACGAGCCTGCCTTACAATTTTGTACCACGCTAAACCTCGGCTGCCACCGCAAGCAAGTCACGTCAGAGGTAGCAACCTAGTAGACTCCCGCCGCAGCAAGTTCATCCCGCTTTGTGGCAGGCTCTGGTGAAAACCGGGACCTACTTAGACTCCGCTCCCTGGCGAGGCTTACACCACCGCTTGCGGCGGTCCAGAGGATCCACTACCACACCCGTGACACTACATTTTTAAAGCTAATCAATAAAATGGGAAAATCCCTTTAAGGGGGATTTCCCATCTCATTGGTTAGTTTAAACATGTAGACAAAGGTAAATAAACATTATTACCAAATACTTTTCTGTTCTGATTTTGCTTCATTTCAAAGTTAGAACAGTTCTTTCCCCTGCTTGTGTACAGATGCTTCCCAGGTACCGACCATCTCTCAGCCTCGCAATGGTTGGGCTGGTGACATCTCTCCTTGCAATGTCTTATCAACCGGACAAAAGGCTACTGAAACTTTTACCATCTAGCATTATTGGGAGAGCTCAGTCGCCTTGTCCCCTGGTTTCATGTGTGCCGTGACACTTTTGGGGCGACATGTATGATCGGGAATTGTGCCTGATTTCAGGCGTATACTGCGCCTCACCGTGCCGACTCCACTGTCGGACGCAGAGATGCGCTGTTAAGTGCAACCTTCGTCACTTTCGTATGCACCTAACATGAAGGGGCGTGCTGTGGGCGCGCTGTGGGCGTTCTGGGGCACCAGATTCGAAATCACCGACGCATGTATGAATGCCGGTCGGCAAAGTGAGGCACATTACAGCTCCGACAGGCAGACCTCGTTCAATGTGGTCTACCTGAGTTGAAGGAGGCACAGTGAAGCTAGAACTGATTGTAATGGGGCAATACAATACAGTTACAACAGTACTATAATAAAAAAGAGTTGTCTATAAAATTAATGAATGAATAAAGATAAATCTCAAAGTTGTATAAAATCGATTTTAATGTATAGAAAAAGTTGATCATTTAAAATGAAAGCAAATATATATAATATCTGAAAAGAAAGAAATATCAGCTAGAAAAGGTCTTAAAAATACAGAATATTTTACATTAAAGAAGCCGATGCTGATGTTGTACTGATGTTAATTTGTGGGGGTTTTTTAAAAATAAAAAATTAAGATGTATTTTTTCTTCTTTCACCTTTTATTCTATTTAATATCTACAGCAAGAGTTCTGGGCGTATTTACGGACGTATTTACGTCCGCAAATACATCACCAACTCAGCCTAAAATAATGAACAATTAGCTTAGAATTGCTACCAATGGGAAATCCGGACGTATTTACGAACTAACTTGCTGTAGCCGGTCAGTGAGCAGAATGCACACCTGTGCAACGTTTCCAAGGGATTAACCCTTCTTTGTCAAGCAACTGTATAAGAATAACCATAACAGCTTCCTGTCATGACAAGAAACATTTATAGCCACACCTCTTACTTGGACAGTGTCATTGTTTTTTTTAAACCCCCTCCATCACCAATGTTCTTCTAACAGGTAAAGCTAAGAACAGAAGCTAGCAGAGCTGAAATGTCAGTCCCTGCTGTAGAACCGTTCCCAGTGACACAGGAAGCGTGAGCCTGAAGCTGGCTGTGAGGAACAGGTTCTGTGAATACGGCCAGATTGAAAACTTCTTTAAACTACAGCAAAACACATTGTAATTAACAATCCCACAATGGCATATTTTAATAGCTCTAGTATCCCGAGGGAAATTCTGGTTACTATACATTAACTGCAAGCAGAGATCTTGACAGTCGGACATAAAATACTATATACTGAAATGTTTTTTCATCATCCATTCATATATAGCTGTATTCCCATCATTTTCTGCTGTGGGACTGAATTGTCACAAAATGCAGACTGCAGATTTACAGCTTGTTCATTGTTACATTATAGACATCTTGTAAACTAGACCCTAAGCATGTTCACACGTGATTTCAGGCGTAATTACGCCCGCAATTACGCTGTGCCGGGCGGGCGGGAGCGGGGGCTGCACTTCGCCGGCCATAACAATCACTGCTACGGCGCTAACCCGCTAGAAAGTACATTCAATATTTAAGCGCCGGGCGGGAGAGAACGTAATCCATAGTTCTCTATGGAACTGTAATTACCGTAATGAATGGGCCTTTTCGGCCCGTAATTGGCCACTTCGGCGCGTAATTACGACCGAAATACGCCATTTAACCGTGTGAACATGCTAAGGCTATATCTCCACTGCACACATTTTCGGTAGTTTTTTCAGTATTTTTTGTTTTCTGAAACTGCTGAAAAAACATTCTGTAGTCTCCATAGAACATTTTTTTTTCTGCTCATTTCTGCTCCCAGTCGTTTTTTGAAACAAGTTGCAAAAAACATCAGAGCAGGGCAGAAAATTTACTATTGAAGTCTGTGTAAACTGACAGACATTTTTTGGCACGTTTTTTTGCAGAAATCCACAGCAATTAATGCTTTGCATTTCTGTAAAAAAAATGCACCCAAAAATCATGCAAGAAATGCACCAAAAACAACAAAATGCGCCAAAAAACACAAAACACACCAAAAAACTGTGGGTTTTTGAGCTGTTTTTGACATGCACTGGACAAAAAATTCAGTTTTATGAATGGTTTTAGGATTTGGTTTCAGTGAGTTTTTTGTCCGATACGATGTAGATCTAGCCTTCTACAGTACTGCTTCTGATGGTGGATGTCACTTACAAGCGCTTCTTGGAAGTAAACAGGATAAGGTACAAAACAACAATCCTGACCTGTAATTATTACAATAAGCTGTTTTTTTTTATTGGATTCTCTGTGTTGTCAGTTTATAGATGTGTTGACAAAGGAAACAACACAAACTAGTCTGACAATGATAGTAAAATGTATGAGGTGCCTTCAGGCTGAAGATATTACAGTTAAGCAAAAATGAGGATAAATGTTTCAAGCTCCTCTGGATGATACCACCTAAGAATACAGAACTTACATGGGAAATGATTGTAAAAAAATATTGCATGTGCTGTCACCTGGAAATGGAAAAATGCCAGAGGGGACGTGTGTCCTGAAAGACAATATCTGAATCCCTGCTGAAACTAGGATTGTGAAGCAGATCAGTGTTTTGCTGACTACTCAGAACAAAGCAGTAAATGAAATCTTTCATATCTACTGACCCATAATGCCACCTGCTGATTCTCCCGCTTTACTTCTGATTTAGTTGCTTATGAATGTGAGCTCCAGTTCTGTGCTATAAACCCACATCATATGTAAATACAATTGTATTCTAGTGTGTAAGACTATAACATATATCGATAGTCCATCTTTGATATATAGGCATCATGTATGGTCAAATGATTTACTGTTATTTTACGTTACAATAAACCAATGAATCTTTTATATCTACTGACCCATTATGACATCTTTACACTAAGCTGATTGTGAATACAAGCTCAAGTTATGTGCTATGAAAACGGACCTATAGTAAACACACCATGTCTGGACACCTCTGTAGTCTCCCATCATGATAACAAATGTGATTAGCACTATTTAGGGTGTAAACTGCTATGTGGCCACACTACTTACATAATGAATAGTTTTTCCCTCTTCCATACTGAAATATCTACATAAATACATTACTCACAAAAAGTTAGGGATATTTGGCTTTTGGCTAAAATTTCAGGATGAACATATATATATTTTTTTTATTAACTAAATAAGAACATCTCTTAACTTTAGAATGCACATGTCCATGGCCGTTCCTACGAGCAGGTGAGGTGGGCGATCGCCCGGAGCGCCGCTCACCCTGAGGTAGGCCCGGACTGACCATGGGGCAAAACGGGCCTTTGCCCGGCGGGCCGCTGGGGTCCGGGCCGCAGGGCCGGCTCGGATCGCCCGCCGAGGGGACCAGTGTTCCCCCGGCGGGCCCCGAGTCCCGGCGCCGGTCTGTGACGCGCTATAGGGGCCGCAATGGTCGCATCAGCGACCGGACCCCTGTACCAGAGGGCCAACAGGCCCCCATCGCCACACGGCTGCACGGCGCCCCCTCCACGTCCCGCACACTGCTGCCGGCGGCCTCCAGGGAAGGAGATAGAAGAGGAAGCAGAGACATCAGGTAAGTATAGTTTTTACTTAATTTTTAAAAACTACTGCCCTGTCTACCTGCCCTGCCTAGCTATATACCAGCCCTGGCTACCTGCCCAGCCTAGCTATATACGAGCCCTGGCTACCTGCCCTGCCTAGCTATATACCAGCCCTGGCTACCTGCCCTGCCTAGCTATATACCAGCCCTGGCTACCTGTATACCTGCCCTGCCTAGCTATATACCAGCCCTGGCTACCTGCCCTGCCTAGCTATATACCAGCCCTGGCTACCTGCCCTGCCTAGCTATATACCAGCCCTGGCTACCTGTCCTGCCTAGCTATATACCAGCCCTGGCTACCTGTATACCTGCCCTGTCTACCTGTATACCTGCCCTGTCTAGCTATATACCTGCCCTGTCTACCTGTATACCTGCCCTGTCTAGCTATATACCTGCCCTGTCTACCTGTATACCTGCCCTGTCTACCTGTATACCTGCCCTGTCTAGCTATATACCTGCCCTGTCTACCTGCCCTGTCTAGCTGTATACCTGCCCTGTCTACCTTTATACCTGCCCTGTCTACCTGTATACCTGCCCTGTCTAGCTATATACCTGCCCTGTCTACCTGTCCTGTCTAGCTATATACCAGCCCTGTCTAGCTGTATACCTGCCCTGTCTACCTGTATACCAGCCTTGTCTAGCTATATACCAGCCCTGTCTAGCTGTATACCTGCCCTGTCTACCTGTATACCTGCCCTGTCTAGCTATATACCAGCCCTGTCTAGCTATATACCTGCCCTGTCTAGCTATATACCTGCCCTGTCTACCTGTATACCTGCCCTGTCTAGCTATATACTGCCCTGTCTAGCTATATACCTGCCCTGTCTACCTGTATACCAGCCCTGTCTAGCTATATACCAGCCCTGTCTAGCTGTATACCTGCCCTGTCTACCTGTATACCTGCCCTGTCTAGCTATATACTGCCCTGTCTAGCTATATACCTGCCCTGTCTAGCTATATACCTGCCCTGTCTGCCTATATGCCTGCCCTGTCTGCCTATATGCCTGCCCTGTCTACCTATAAGTGGCCCTGTCTATATACTGGCCCTGCCTGGCTACATACTAGCCCTGCCTGGCTACATACTAGCCCTGCCTGGCTACATACTGGCCCTGCCTGCTTACATACTGGCCCTGCCTGCCTACATACTGGCCCTGCCTGCCTACATACTGGCCCTGACTGCCTACATACTGGCCCTGACTGCCTACATACTGGTCCTGACTGCCTACATACTGGTCCTAGCTGGCTAATTACTGCCCCTGGCCCTAGCTGGCTAATTACTGCCCCTGGCCCTACCTGGCTAGTTACTGGGGGCAGCCCTAGCTACCTGGCTGATTACTGGGGGCAGCCCTAGCTACATGGCTGATTACTGGGGGCAACCCTAGCTACCTGGCTAGTTACTGGGGCAGCCCTAGCTACCTGGCTAGTTACTGGGGGCAGCCCTAGCTACCGGCTAGTCCTGGGGCTAATTACAGTGGTAGGCCCTGTCTACCTACCAAATTAATGGAGGAAGGCCCTGTTTACCTACCTAATGGGGGTCTACCTATTTACATGCCGACGTAGAGGTTTGCGGCGCCGGTGCTACAACTGACCTGGGATCGGGGCTGTACTACACAGCCCTGCTCCCACAGCATCTCCTGCAGGCACCGGGGTGCGGAGGAAACCACCGCAACCCGGTGCTTTAATCCTTTGATTGTGGCGGTGCGTTACCGCAGCGCAATCAAAGGGTTCCCCGGGCTCTGTCGGGTGATCGTAACACCCTGTGACCCGACAGAGCCCGGAGAACGCCTGCATAGTCAGCCCTGGGGACCTAGAGTGGCCCCAGAGCTGTCTGTGTATGAAGCCAGTGACCAGGACACACTGTATGCTAACCAGATCACTGCCTGTGTCAAAGTGGCACAGATTAGAATGTATTAGCTTATATGGATTTGCTAATACATTACTAAGTGTAAAAAAAAAAAGTAGAACAGTTATCCCTTCATGGGATTAAAAAAAAGTAAAAGTAAAGTAAAAATAAATATTTAATAAAAAATAATTGTGCATACATTACAAAAACAACCCTACACATATTAGGTATCCACACGACTGTAATAACCTGTAGAATTAATCTAACAAGTTATTAAGTGTGGAATGTGAATGGTGTAAAATAAAATGTAAAAAAATTAAAAAACAATAAAAAAAATAAAAATTCTGCAATAATTTCTAAGTGAACTTAAACTATTACCCATAAAATACATCTTGTCCCGAATACAATGAGGCCTCATCCAACTGCTTCATTGAAAAAATAAAAAAGTTACAACTGTTGAAACGCAAGGAGGCAAAAACTAAAAAAATGTTCTGGTCATTAACTACTTTTCAGGCCTGGGGCTTAAGGGGTTAAATAGTTCTTCTCATCATGCTGTTCACATTTTCACATCATAAGACTAAGACAACACCTTACAATTGATCAACAGTACCTTGCCAATGTGAGACTTCAAGTAGGATGTTCTCAGATGGAAGGGGCCACTGAGCTTAGAATGTCACGGAGTGTCGTCAGCAGGTTGCAACAGAGATACAGAGAGGCTGGAAGAGTCACAGAAAGGCAATGAAGTGCATGTCTGGCTACATCACACACTGATTACCAGGGCCAGGACGATGGGTAGGCAGAGGTGGGCGTGAGGGGCGCTGCACGCATAAACATAGTAGTACCCGCTGCTATTCACCCCGGCCACCCGGCGCCACGGTCTGACAGACACAGACTGTGATTGACAGAAGCGGCTCAGGCTGCCTGGCCGCAGCACAGCGCTCAGTCTTACCATTGGCTGCTGTTGCTCGGCCAGACCACAACCCTTCCTTCCTCTGCTGTGCGGCACTGTCTTCTGCAGAGCACATGACCACAGGTGCCGTGCAGCTACGTGCCTCACTGAGTCCTGCATGTTCTCCCGTGCGGCAGCGGCGGACACGGAGCTAGAGTCGGGGAAGTCAGAGACTGACTGACCAACTACCTGCAGACTTCTGCTAGCTACAGAGGTCAGTTTAATTGAAGGGGCAGTACAGTGTTTGTCACTAAGCTACCTACACTTCTATCACCTTACTGCTTGGTTAGTGCATGGGATGGGCCAGGCGGACATCTTGTGATGTGAAGTGGAGTGGGCAATTGGCAGACTGCCAGGCAGTGTGCAGACCACTCATCCAACAGGCTGCGTACATGTGAACATACGCTTTTGTGATGCATGCCTGGGTCCCTCTGAACGGACCCAGACACACATCTAACAATTAGCAGTGTGTTTAACACTGCTGGCAATGGGAAATACGCACTGGCATTCACATGAGTGATCACCGATGTGTATTTGCATTGCATCTGTCCGATCCGTCTTTTGGATCCATTCCAAGAAGTGACATGTAATTCTTGGAGCGGATTCGAAAGACAATACAATTGTATGGGTGACGGCAAAAAAATGAGAAGCGACCGCAGTCCTGCATCGGAGAAAAAACAGCCGCTTTTGGACATTTTTTGTCCGATGCAGAGTAGACATAGCCTAAGAGTGTGTTCACCTGGCGTCTTGTGGCACGTACCTGTGCGTGATACAAGATGCTGGGTGTTTTAGAAGTATACACTGGGTGAGGGTAGGGGAAGGGAAATTTTGAAATTTCAAATATACACAGCGGGGAGGGGAACACGGCGGGGGGGGGGGGGGGCACCATTTGCCTCATGTGCCTAGGGCACCAAAATGGCTTGTCCCGGCCCTGCTGATTACCACTTAAAACCTCACAATGAGCGAGGTACTGTAGATCATTTGTATGGTGTTGTCTTGGTCTCATGATGTGAAAATGTTAGCAGCATTATGAGGAGAACTGTTTAAATCCCAATTCAAATTGATCCCCTAAATTAATTGGCTGATTCAGGGATCAAACCCCTGATATGAATTTTGCCATTAAGCTCCTTATTAGAGATTAGCAAGTTGTGCAAAATGTACTGAAACATTGAACAGTTGGACATGTACATTCTAAAGTTAAGAGGTGGTCTCATTTAATGCATTCAAAAAAATTCTTGAAGTTTTTTCCAATAGCCAAATATCCCTAACTTTTTGTGAGCAGTGTATATAACCAGCAAATCACTAGATTAGCTGAAGACCACAATGAGCAAACAAAGCAGATCTATATATGTAACTTCCCATACTTCCCATCACATTTTGATCGCCATTTAATGCATGCCTTAACAAATACGTTTTCCACGACCAAAAAATTATTCACATTTTGCCTATGTCTCCATTTTTTAACAAATTTGTCAAATGTAAGTGCCTATGTTTGCATCTGTTTTTGACAGAGAAAACATAGTTGATTTTGTTGATAAAGAATTTGTTTAAATCCCCTAGGTCCTATCAAGCAGACTTTCTCAGTAAGGCAATGTTCACACGGCTTAAAATTGGACATATTTCAGTCTGTAATTACGCGCCTTAGTGCACAAATTACGGCTGCAATACGTCCCAGTGATTACGGTAATCCACAGTTCTCAGAGAACTATGGATTACGTCTCCTCTCCCTGCTCGGCAAATACGCCGAGGGGGGAGATAAGTGACATGTGAAATACCAGCGGCGTATATGCCCCGCAAATAAGCCGTGTGAACATTGCCTAACTCTGCTAACTAGGAGGCTGGTGTCGGCTGCTAATCACAGTTGATACCTGCTGCTAACAGCAGGGAACAAAGCCAGCTCTGTTCTCTGCTGTTTAAATTGGCGTGAAGTGACCCAAAAAATCACAATTTGGCACAAATGAGTGAACCACAAGGGCATGAGGTTTGTGCAATCCCAGCACCAAAAAGGGTGGTTCTAGTTAGTACAGGGGAATTTCTCTGTAGTTTGGGGTGTTCCTAGCTAGTCCAAGTTGTTCCCGGGCAGTTCTGCCATGTTGTGCAGGGGTGGGTTAGATGATAATATTCTGTGTGCCTGCAGCACCACTAGAGAGCTTTCAGCATTCATTATTGAACTCACCAATAAAATAGTATGTAGGAAACCTCTAAACTCCTCCACCTGGCAGCTTCAGGCAATCTCAAATGAACTCTTAGCAGGGGATTTGATGCTTGGTATCAGAAAAATAAATATGCAGAAATTGAGAAACGTGAGATTTATGAACCCACATACACAGGTTCATACATACTGTCGCTTTCTACACTCCACTATACTGATTTAGAATTGGCATGTCAGCTGTACGTTTTTCTACATCGCCCTTAGTGTCCTCAGTAGCTAATACCTTTTGAAGGAAACTTGCGAGCTAGATTATTCTGCCCTTTTTAAGGACAGCATGCATAGTGTCCAGGCAACAGGTTTGGTATCACCCACAGTATGTGAAAATATACTGCATTCTGGCTAAACTAATAATCTTTTGCTCACCATGCATTTCTAAAGCCTGAGTCTGGTGTATTGATGAGCTTCAGGCTACCTCCCATCTCTGACTGACAGCTTTCTTCCTATGCGGCATATTGATGAGCTGCAGGAAGCTTGCAGCAGATAAATACACCAAGCTCATAGTTACAGCGCTGGCAGCATGCTGCAACTAATAAACCTAGTTTGGCCACAGTACAGCATGTTTTAACCCCTTCCTGACAACCTGATTTTTTCCTATGGTCAGATTTTGTCACCTCCTCCTTCCAAGTGCCATTATTTTTTATATTTTCTGTTAACATTGCTGTGTAGGATGAGTTGTATTTTTAATGTACTAATATTATTTTTTGGGTTTTATTTTTACATGCTTCCCCGTGAAGTATAAGTAACATGCTAGTTTAATTATGCGGGCTAGTACAATTCCAGAAATTAACATTTTTATTAGCTCTCATACAACTATACTTACAGAAAATGATAGGGCAGGGAGGAATAAAATGGTATCAAAACACTCTAAAATCCAATTTTAAGGCGTTATTGGCTAAATGACATGATGAGAATGAATAGAAAGCTTCATATTCTACCTTGCCTGATAAAAAAAACATTGAGAACTCACTCTTTGTATTAGTCATGTTGTCACCTTGGAGAAACATATAATTGTTATCAATAATCTTTAAATCTGTGTGCAGCTTTATTCACCGTCAGTATAAGATAAACCATACAATGTAATCACAATGTACCAGCAGAACAATAATGTGGTATTTCTGCACCTGTGTCTTAGTAGGACAGATTACATTTTTAACTATTGAAATTAAATTCTAATTAACCGAAGGTCCCTGACCCTCTAGAAAAGATGTCTGACCCTCCCACCCTATTTCTGTCCTGTGTGGATAAGGACAGTGGGTATACAATTTGCTACTTCCTCAGTGAGTAGAGTTGCTGCTTGCCGCTTGTTATTCTGCACTTTAGCCTGTCCTCTACCTTTCCATGTTCTGTCCTCAACCCTCCTCTTAAGAGGAGTGTAATCTCCATTACGAAGATCTGTCCTGTTGTTAGGGTGTGTTCATACGGCGTCTTTTAGATGCATATTTGGATCCATGTTACGGACCCAAACACGCATCTAACAATATGCAGTGTGATTTAAATTGCTTTCAATGTAAAACAGAGGTCTGATTGCCGATACGTGTTTCACATGTGTCTTTGTGATGCGTCTTTCGGATCCATTCAAAGTATTTTGACATGTCAATTCTTGGTCCGAAAGAGGCAGCGGATGCCCTATTTAAAACTATAGGATGCGTTTCTGCTGCAGCCAAAACGCATCCAAACACTCAGCACACTTTGAGTGCATGTTGGATACGTTTTACGCAGCGCTTTTGAATATGTACACATTCAAAACGCCGTGTGAACATCCCCTTAAACTCAGAATAAAGATTTCTAGAAGATTGAGAATGTATTAGTTCTTTTTTCTGGAAGAAACAAACGCGTAAGAGCATATCTCCCAATTGTCCCGATTTGGGCGGGACATTCCCGCTTTGGGACCCTTCTCCCGCGGTCCCGAGACAGCTGGGAGGTATCCTGATTTTTCGGGTGTGTCCCGGAGAATCCAGGGCCTGTGCCCTTAATCCCCGGGTCTCTGCCATGCAGCTCACTGTTTGCGCGTCCGCGGGACACACAAACAGTATCCGCGGGACGCACAAACAGTGTCCGCGGGACGCACAGTGTCTGCGATCACCAGCCGCTGTCAGGGAGTCTCTCTCCCTCACATGTGGCCGGTGCAGAGAGCAGGGACGCAGGGGAAGCGTCATAGAGATGCTCTCCCCTGACGTCACTGCCGCAGGGGCTGGCCCCCCCCTCAGCTACGCTGATCATTTGGGGACTGGGGGGTCGGAGCCAGCAGCACAAGGGGAGGAGGAAAGGACACAGCAAGTGTAAGGCCTCGTTCCCCACGGCTATTCTGGGAGGGTTTGGGAGCCGTACTGCGTGCCGTATTTGCGCTGCAGTACGGCTCCAATCCGTCCCAGTTACTACGGTAATCCACAGTTCTCATAGAAAGCTATGGATTCCGTCGCTCCTCCCCGCTCGGCGAATCCGCCGCGGGGGGAGAAAGTGACATGCACATTATTTACGGGGCGTAAATAATGCATTGTCTATGGGGCCAGCGGGCAGCTCCCCCGCCCCGCCCCTTATTCAAGCCGTATTGCGGGCGGGATCAGTCCCGCAATTACGGCTTGAATAAGCCGTGTGAACCGGGCCTAAGGTAAGTGTCTCTTCCTCCTCCCTGCCCCCCCAAAAAAAGGCCCCCCTGCTCACTCCACCCCCCAAAACTTTCCCCCTCCCCCCTGCTCACCCCCACTCAGCCCCCCCCAAAAAAACGGCCCCCCCTTGCTCACCCCACTCAGCCCCCCCAAAAACGGCCCCTCTGCCCGTCACACCCACTCAGCCCCCCAAAAACGGCCCCCTCCCCCCTGCTCACCCCACTCAGCCCCCCCAAAAATGGCCCCCCCTGCTCACCCCAATCAGCCCCCCCTAAAAACGGCCCCCTCCCCCCGCTCACCCCACTCAGCCCCCCAAAAACGGCCCCCCTCCCCCTGCTCACCCCACTCAGCCCCCCAAAAAACGGCCCCCTCCCCCTTGCTCACCCCCCTCAGCCCCCCCAAACACGGCCCCCTCCCCCCTGCTCACCCACCTCAGCCCCCCCCAAAAACGGCCTCCCTCACCCTGCTCACCCCAACTCAGCCCCCCAAAAAAAAGGCCCCCCTACCCACCCCACTCAGCCCCCCCAAAAACGGCCCCTCTCTCCCTGCTCACCCCACCCAGCACCCCCAAAACGGCCCCCTTCTCCCCTGCTCACCCCACCCACCAAAACGTTCCCCCTCCCCCCTGATCACCCTACTAAGCCCTCCTCCAAAACGTCCCCCTTGCTCACCCCACTCAGCCTCCCCAAAAACGGCCCCCCTGCTCAAACCACTCAGCCCCCCCAAAACCGCCCCCCTCCACCTGCTCACCCTACTCAGCCCCCCCCCCCCACAAACGGCCCCCCTGCTCACCCCACCCCCCAAAATGTTCCCCCTCCCCCCGATCACCCTACTCAGCCCTCCCCCAAAACATCCCCCTTGCTCACCCCACTCAGCCCCCCAAAAAACAGCCCCCTCTCCCCTGCTCAGCTCACTCAGCCCCCCCCAAAACAGCCCCCCTCCCCAGCTCACCCCACTCAGCCCCCCCAAACGCCCCCTCTCCCCTGCTCACCCCACTCAGCCCCCCCAAAATGTCCCCTTTCCCCCTGCTCACCCCACTCCCCCCCCCCTGACACCCAAAACGGCCCCCCGCCCCTGCCACCCCAAACGGCCCCCCTGCTCACCCCACTCAGCCCCCCCTCTCCCCTGACACTCCACTCATCCCCCCCCACCTCTGACACCTCATTCACCCCCCTTCCCCCGCCTCCCTGACATCCCACTCAGCCCTCCCTCTCTCCCTGTCCCCCAATTTGCCCCCCATCTCCCTGACACCCCACTCAGCCCTCCCTGACACCTTCACTCAACCCCTTCCTCCCTGAACCAACCTGACCCTCCACTTGACCGCCCCCCTCCCTGTCCCCTTCCCCCACACACCCCTCCTTTACTCCCTGAGCCCCCCACACACTGTTTCCATCCCTTTCCCCAGGCCTAAACCACTTTCCTACAGGCTAAATGCGTTTATCCAGCACCTGGAAAGCAAGTGGCACCCACCCCCACAGCAGGCCCTAGCATTCCTGGACACCTGCTGGAACCAGTCACCCAGCTTTTCCCAGATGCTGAATAACCTATCCAGCATGTGGGAAAGCTGGGTTAAAACCCTCCACACCAAGCATACAGGACGCTGGACATCTGCTGTGGGGGATGGATGCCACTCAGCTTTCCCAGGTGCTGGATAGCTCATTCAGCATGCGGGAAAGCTGAGTTAAAACCCTTAACAGCAGGTGTCCAAAAAGCTAGGTGCTTGCTGTTGCAAATGGGTGCCACTCAGCTTCCCCGGACAACTGCTGTGGGAATATCACCCCTTTCCAAGGCACAGTGTAGGCTATTCAGCACCCTGGAAAGCTGGGTGACATCCCCCACAGCAAGCACCCAGCTTTCCTGGACCCTGCTATGGGGATGTCCTCCAGTTTTTCCGGGCACTGAATAGGCCAAATTTAGCATCCCCCGGGAAAGCTGGGTGATGCCCCATTTGTAGAGTTATTGTTGTTTTTTTTTTTACAGGGTTTTCCCCTTTGGACTACGATGGATTTGGTGGACTACGTCGGACAGCGTTGCGTCTATTTCTTTAATAAAATGGATAACGAGGGCTGTTGTGTCGGGGAGTGTATATTTAAATAAAGTGTTTTTTTCTGTTTCTGTGTTTTTTGCCATTTGATTCCAGTGATAGTAGTGGCGGTATTTGGATGACGCCTCTCCATTACTATCGCTGGGGCTTGGTGTCAGTCAGTGGTGTTTCTTGTTGCCCAAGGCTGACCCTAACCCCATGTCACTATTACCCAGGTACTCAACGCACCCGGAGTACTGGGAAGAGCCGGCAACCGTCAGAAGCGAACCCTCTAATGTGAGGGTCCGCTTCTGGAGCAGCTACAGGTTGGTATTTTTAGAATGGGAAGTTACCAGTATCGATGGTTTTCCCCTTTCGTTTAAAAACAGCTGCACTGTCTTTTTTACCCTGGCGGTTATGAAAATTGGGGGGACCCCACATCTTTTTTTTTTCTGAAAATTTTGTTTATTTACTGAGAATCGCACATGGGCATCCACGAAAATTTTTAAGGGGGTGCCCACTGAAGGATTCTCAATAAAGAATGTTTTCATAACCAGCCAAGGAAAAACCCAAACGCTGCACCGATACACAAAGGGAAAGGGTCCATGGATCGGGCCCTTCCTATTCAAAGTACCAGCCCGCAGCCGCCAAATAGGGCCCCCCTCACTTTAGAAATCCACTTCGATGGCTACCCAGCTCTTCCCGACCCCTGGGCTTGAGATTGATTTAAAAAGGGACACGGGGTTAGTGTGGGCCTTTGGGGGTGACAAAAACCCCGCAGCTGACACCAAGCCCAACTAGTAAGAAGGGGCGTCCATGAACCCCCTCCCTACTATCACGGAAAAAATGGGGAAAAAAATAACAGAAACAACAAAAAAAAGCAGTTTTTTTAAAATAAACTCCCCCTGACCCCGGGCCCTCGCGACCAGTTATTTAGAAAAAGATACTAACCTGTCCAACGTAGTCTAACAAATCTAATAGTATTATACTCTCCCTGCCCCCCTGAAGGCACGGGGGGCTGATCATCTGGGGGTCAGGGGAAAGGGCCACAATCCTGGGTGTTGTCTTCTTCTCCCCCCAGGGGATTTTTGTTGAAGCTGTGGGCCTTTACTTTTTCCCCGCGGGCCCAGTGCAAGACAAAAACAACCCTCACCTACACCCTTAACCCCGACCACTGGTATTGCCCCATATCCCCCTACTCCATCTATCACCATATAAAGGGGTTTGTACAGAGGGGGGATTTTTTAGGGGGGGTGTGGAGAAGTGCAGAGTCTAATATGTTTGTTGGGGTTTAATTTTTCAGGGACGGGCCCCCGGGGAAGTCATCATGGGAACTGGAAAGGGAAAGTAAAAGGGAACAACTCCCAACAGAGGAAAAATCACCTGTGAGTCACTAAATTTGTATTGACTGTCACACTTTAAAATTCCCGCAACCGTGTACAACGAAACCCACCCCCATAAGGTCACTGAGGTGTATATACAGTCGAAAGCCTGTGTACAAAAGCTTCTACCCCCCATATGGTCACTGGGTGGTATATACAGTCTGCAAGCCTTGTACAATTGCTATCTACCCCCATATGGCAAGTATGGCAGGAATGTTGGGAGGGGTTAAGGTTTAATTCAGGGTCATATGGGTGTAATATTTTATCCTTTATGGGGATATTGTCCTGCTGTTTTTGGTAAAATTCATTTCTAGGGTGGCGATATGTGGTCAGGTGTTTGGTTTTTATTTTATACATGTATGGTAATTGGTCTGGTGTTGTGGTATTATTTATCACTAGTGCGGCGATTTTGCACCACTGTGTGGTGGAATTTTTTTGACTCTGTAAACGATCATTGATAATATTAATCTGGGGTGGTCAGTAACAACAGGGAATTTGTTCCCTGTACACGGAAATTTTTGGTCACTGTATGACAATTATAGCGGGAATCCCCAGAACATTTTCTTACAGCATTGTATGGATTTCGATATACAATAATTTCTTTTAAAATACAATTTACAGACCCTAGTGGCGCCCCTTTTGTTTGGCGCGGGGCTTCGGAGGGGGGGGGCATGATTTTGGGGGGCTGGTTTTTAGGCGTTCTTGGGGGATGTCATTTGGGTGTGGTCAGAGGTTTGGCCTGATGTAATTTCATTTGTTTGGTTGTGGCCAGAGGCATGGCTAATGTATCCCTATTTGCAATCTCTAAATGTTGGGAAGTATGTAAGAGCAACTTACCTACTATGGGTAAATGGACAAATGCATTGGCTTCCATTGTTCAGAACTCTGTTTCGCCTCATTTTGTCAGTGCCAGGGGCGTAACTAGAATTTACAGGGCGCCATCGCAAAATGATAATAAACTAAAACAGCACCATAAGTAGCAATAATTTATATAATAATTAATATTGTATAAATAATACCGCCATGTATGAGAGAACCCACATAGTAACATGCATTTTGCCCTTGGTCATAATTGCAGTGTAAGCTTTAGAGTGGTGTGTGTGTGTGTGCGGGACCCTCAAGATACTTTATTTTCAAGAACAGGCCCTTGTACTTCTCTGTGCAGAAGGGAGAGGTTTTTGCACATGGGCAGCTCTCTCCATTCATTTTAATGGTTTTTCCAGGTACAGCCAAACACAATCACATGACTGTACTCAGAACTCCCATAGAAGAGAACGGAGAGAGCCGTGGATGTGCGGCCATCTTGTTCTTGGTTTGTGCTTACTGTGCGGGGGGGTATATAAAGATGTCTGCATTTCGAGTGTCTGCTGCGAGTCCCACAGGTTTGTTGATGTATATGCCAACTAATAATCTGAGAATGGTAATACCCTTGTTCACAAAACATAGGTTCCATCACTTAAGAAAATCACTGGTATCCCCATAATTACAATTAT
Organism: Phyllomedusa bahiana; assembly: GCA_025379985.1. Taxonomy (NCBI): domain Eukaryota; kingdom Metazoa; phylum Chordata; class Amphibia; order Anura; family Hylidae; genus Phyllomedusa; species Phyllomedusa bahiana. Next base: position 113,931 of record JAODAL010005584.1, on the reverse strand, counting down.
AGGAGCTGCTTATATACAAAAAGCACTCTTGTGCATAAGACTGTGTCTCGGTCTTGCCATCGCCCCTGATCCTTGATGTTATCAGCCTTAATACCAGATATGTGTCTGATGGGACTAGAGATAGCAATGTTTTTGACTCGCAAAAAAAAGCCGATTCCTTGCATCTAATCCTGGACAATCTGATTTTAGTGGAAGACATTTCGTGATAATCGTGAATTATGATTCTGTCTACATTACAAAGCCATATTGTTTTTTGGATCCTTCTTTAGATGCGAATTGTGTACTGCCATGACTGTCTTCATTTTTGTACTCGTCCCAAGAAACCCGATTGTCACTACTTCCTTTTTAGCTCTTATATTTTCTGGATAAGATTATTAAGTCCTCTGATTTATTATTTCATGATTTTATATAGCTTTTATGATTGTAAGCGATAATTTGTACTGACTGGAACAGGAGACCACAGGGGAGGAGAAGAGAAGTTAGACGTGTGATTTCCCCAAAGGTCCTTTGAGGAAGGACAATGTCCTGTTATGTTCTCTTACACAGGATGATCCTCCTGCTTTTACTGACCGCAGATGAGGATACAGATATCGTTCTACCTGACATAATATTTCAATTAATTCACGTGCAAAATGTCTAGTAGATAAATGTTGTGAATCTGTCCTATTACTCTCGTGATAGAAATCTATGTCAGTGTTAGCTGGTCCTTGGTATATAAAAGCAGATTACGATTACCGATGGGTTGAGGTATAAACGACACGCGGAAGTGACTGAATACTAAACATAGATGGATCCTAGAGTTGTTCACAGAGATCCTGGTCCAGATGGGTGACCAGGAGGTGGCGCTGCGAACGTTGTGTGGGGATACTTAGGGGGACAAATTTCACTGGGTGGTAGATATGAACTGAAATGGAATGAAGTTGCACGATCCTTTCCCATGTATGCTAGATTCAAAGTACCGCACTACTCACGGGTACTACAATGTAGCTTTTTTAATTTATACAGTCAAGACTCACGCAGTTATTATGACCACCAGATAAACATCCAGTGTAGCACTGACAGCAGACTAGACGGGCTGGGAGCGGATCAAATGGCCTGAAAGGTTTCACAGGTCTCTGCAAGGCAGTCTGAATTCTTCTATCCTATAAATCGTGTTGTGATTTTATGACGGAGGTTGCCCAGTGGAATGCCAGGAATAACATTCCCCAGACCTATAACAACTGCCACCTCCTTGTTGATCACACAACACCTCTCAAATTATGTTCTTCCAGGAAGGTGGTTGCGGGTGTTTGTTGTCTCCGAATGTTTTCTCACCAGCCACACTAATTATTATTCCACTTTATGAGCAAGAACTGATGTTTATGCATAAGAAGACGAGCTGTTTACCAATTCAGCGGAGGGTAGTGATGCTAAGACCTCATCCTTCTGGATTCGGTGGCCCGATACACAGCTAGGTGTTCGCTGAACTGTAGGTTTGATAAGAATCAAGCTTAGTAGCCCCTGGTTTCAGTTTTTCTGGTGAGCTAGCTCTTTGTCATAATGTCTACCTGTCGCAATCGAATCAAAAGAAGTAGTACTACTTGTCGCTTATCATAATGTCACTCACGTCACTTTCACCACAGCAGCGCACGATAACGTTTGTGGAAACAGTTTCAGAATATACTGCAATCTTGGCCCAAAAGCAATGAATCATCTTTTTTTGAAACTCTGGAGGATATTCCCTCTTTACACCCACACAGCGACAAAGGAATATGTGTGCAGGACAGCCTGATCAGCTGAATGACCTTATATAGCTACTTCAGCCAGCTCACCAGGTTTCTTCCCTATGAGCTACGCACTACCAGCAGTGAAAGTAGAAAATGAGTGTTCAGAATAAATGTGACCTGACCTGTGTATAAGAAAGGTCAGTCATAGACATAACACATATTAGTGAGTGTGCAACAATGACATTAGAGAAAAGACAAGATTGTAGTTTATTAACTGGATTATTAAACGAGTAGACACATACTCCACTTTGTCATGCAGTCTAATTAAAGGGAGACCTGTCACATTAGATTATTCCTCCCGTGATAATTACAGCACAAAGCTAGTTTCAGACCCTGAGCGTTTCTCCTAGTTACTGTGCACCTTATCGCTTGTTAGATGGCTTGTGCAGGTTTTAGACATTTAACCTCATAATCGTTATGATTTTCATCGAGAGCAGGTGTTAGCTTGCCCATAAAGAGGCCTCAGCCGCGCCCACTGGCAAGTTTATTAACATGATTCTACCTTTACAAGTACGATAAGGTTTATACATTTGAGCGTGTTGGCAGGGGCTATCGCTGATTGGCCGGGTTTGAAAAAAAAAAGTGGACGTCTTGAATGCTCTTCGAATGACTCTTCTGGCTAAAAGTGCAGATTTGAGCATTATAATACTTACGAAAACGTACGGCATTTACAGAATAAGGGCACTAGTGCTGGAAGTGCAAGCAGGTGCTGAGTACACTAGTGTCGGTGTGACTACGTTGTAACAGTATAACCAGCCCTCAAAAGAACATTATAGTGATCACATTACTATTCCAAGATCCGTACCTCAATGGAAGAAAACTTTATTACAGTTAGAAAAAGATGCTTGACTAGACACATTCGCTTTTCTACAATCACCCTTTGCGTAAGGATCTTTAGCGACGCACTCAGTAATGGCTAAGAGACAGTTAAACAATGAATACATGAACCTATCTGCCGCTAGCTTCTAGGTATAGACATGAAAGTTCGGAGTTCTTAGTAACATTTTTTTTTTTATTAAGAGTGGTGAGGCTCATCCGACCCCAAGGCAAGATGACATTTGAAAGATCAGTTCAGATGGGGAAATTTTATTCAAGCCCTTTCCCTGTAGTAGAGGCAACTACACTATTGGGGACCATAGTTATCAGCCATTAATAATTGGTGCTGAAGGAATTGTGTACCACCTTCGGGAGGAAGGTCAACGCTCGCAGTGGACATCTTGTCTCAGTGAACAAAGGCTCAGCGCACCTGAATCTCCGCCAGTAGGTTTGTGATCTGCTAGATTTTCCTCCACGTATTAATTTTGTCCGCGCATTTTCCAAAGCCAGCTGGGAAGACTCTAAAAGAAAATCTTAATGCAGACTGCTTGTCTTGAGTATCTTAATGTCTCCAAATCACAGAGACGCCAGAAAATCTGATTGATCCTGAGTGGTCTGGATATCCAATAGGCTCCCCTGTCCATTCATTGTACGATTCATCAGGTTACGACTTTTGTCTTTCTCAAGCTAGAAGGAAACAAGTTATATCCTTGGGCCATTCTTCCAGAGTTGGAGGTCCGTCTTTGGGCGTTTGCAAGTCCCTTCATGCTAAATTAGACATTACTGTGGTCGCCTGCCTGTTCTTTTTGCTGCTGTAAACAAAATTCCACGACATAGATTTGATGTCTCTTACAACCTGCCCAGTGAACCGTGGGATTCTATTTATTCACATCCAAGTTCTAGGCTGGCCCGTGCTTTGCTTGCAGAGTTTATTAAAGTAAAGTTTAAACAATCTCCTGCAGCCACACGCCCATCCTTAGTCTGTACTGATCAAGTGAAGTATCCCAACAACTTGGGCGCATTTATCTTCGGAATTTTTATCATCACACCTAGTTCGCAGATGACCTCGTGGGTCCGCCCATTATTGCCCTGGGTGGTAGATTTTCGCAATACTCAATCATTCTAGACAATGTTCTTACGAGAAAGTCTTATTTTATTCATTTTTGCACTGTTATATTCCATCGTGGCTAAACAGACTCATTGTCATTATTCATAGTTGATGTCTGTCCCCATATGGGGCTTCACCATCTAGAGAAATTCCAGGAAAGAGACTCATCAGTAGGCTTTTGTGGATGTGGGTTGGGAGAGAGACTGGAGTACCTAGAAGAATACTACTCAATCTTCTTCGCAGATTGTTTTCCCTGTTTGAACCAGGGAACTCCAGCGCTCGCAAGGAACAGTTGCTGTAATCACGAGGTTACTGTGATGATTGTTAAGGAGTGCTAACCATCAAGCCACCACGAAATCGAGGATCACTCTGACTCTCTTCTTGATCCACCTTCTAAGAAAGAAAAAATTTTCTAGAAAAAAAAATAATTCTGTAAAAAATCATAAAAAGAATTAAAAAAATGTTGTGACAGATATCCACAGTGGGTTGTGGCCTCTGACTTTGCATTCTGCTATTGAATTGTTTTGTTTTCTGTAAGTGCTGTTAAGAATTGATTTCTCCTGGCATGTTCAAGTATAACAATAAGAACCTCTGTACGACGGCTCATATGCAAATTGCTTAGTCTCTACTGAAGTACAGTTGTTCTTTGTGTGAGCAAATGATCTTTTTATATTTTTTTTTCTATTTTTTTTAGCTAAATATCTTCCATCCCATTATGGACAAGGGTATTCTGTGTGCCCTTAGGCCAGATAAGGTATATTAAAGAAATTCGCAGCGCAATCCATCCTTCTTGTGTGCCCTCTTTTCTGCCTGTCGAATAATGTTAGATGCTAGTGGTGCTACCCGTTGTACCATCCTGCTCCCTGTTTATTAAACGGCCTAGCTGGATTTGACACCAGATATATGTCGCAATAACCCACCAAGGGACTATATCCACTCTGTTCTAGATAGTTCTCAGATAAAATGTTTCACGCTTGAAGCCGGACTGGTGAAATGTTTTTTTAAAGGCCTTCATTTCTGGGGATACGTAAGATCTGATTAGGGTCTGTACAAGTGTACTGCGCACTAGAAAGTGGGCTGTGGGATCCTCGTCCTGTCTCTGTATTGAACTAGAGTTATGTTCAGGTAGATTGCGGGTGAGACATGAATTTTGGTGCATTTTTAACCGTGTCTTTCGTTGTCTTAAGAGATCAACATTTGAATGTTTTACCGTTGCTCTCACGGATTGTTAGGTATTATTTCAGGACAGGGAGTGAGGAAGATGGGGGGTTGCATCATCTAATCCTTTCTGGGAAGCCTATAGGGCCAGTTCACTACTGGCATATTCAAGCCGTAATTGCGACGGATTCCGCCCGCATATAGGCTTGTGTAGGGGTCGCGGGGAGGGGGCGTTGCTGGCACGGCCGCCATAGACTTTCATATCCACGGCACGTATCGTCGCCGGGAATAATGAACATGTCACTTTCTCCCGCGCCGGGTGGATACAGCCACAAGCGTTAGGAGGGACAGAATCAATAGTTCTCTATGAGAACTGTGGGTGCTACCATAATGGCTGTGGACGGCTGCCAGCACGGATTTGCAAGGGGCAGTAGACGGGACGCGCTATACGGCTGCTAACTCTCCGGGCTCTCAAAATAAGCGTGTGAGAACGGCCCTTCTTAAAGGTTGATTATGAACTCTACAATTTATCTGTAGCGAAATTACAAACTCAGCTTTCACCTAATATAAATATCAATGATATATTAAACAGTGTTCCTATTTTGTATGTACTCTGATTTCTTAGCGTGGATAAAATCTGCTGACTGCTTCTTAGTGATGCCCGCCTGCGTATGTTGAATCATAGCAATGTGTGTTGATGTGATTAATTGTAGGAGAATATCTAATGATAGTTCTTGACAGATAAAAACGATTGTCCCTCAGTCAGAAATGACGATTTTCCGTTACACTGAGCTGTAACTATAAAGTAATCATTTCAATTAGGTTACAAAGAATGTCAGTTTAAACGTTATTAAATTAGGTTTAGAGATTTGCAATTATTGATCGGGTTTAGTGTCGGTATAAGCGGTGGATAAATTAATTGTTACATACTTGGTATATAACCCTAATGGTAATTTACATGCAAAATTGTTTGGTGGCATGTCATGGTATATTGATGTTTCTTTGAAACAGCGCAAAAGTCAATCGCAGACAGCGTGAAATATATGGAATTCCACATCTAATAGTTTCTTGCAGAGGTTGTTTTGTTTACATGAGGAGTCTACTGTTCAATTGAGCATTTTAGTTGTAAAGTGGGAATTTATGGGAAAGTTGTTCTAGACTTATATAACCTGTGTAAAGTTGCAGGCATAAAATCTTGGTTGTATAAAATAAAAGTTTGTATGTGTATATTTAACCTCTTAAACAAAATATGACATCGCAATTACGGTCATGATATCAGTAAACGGTGTCGATTTGGAAGCATAAATGCGCAGTAGCCATCAGCTTCTCAGTGTTTTTTGACGTGTAAATTTAGATGCTGTGAGGTAAAAAAAACAAACTTTCGTACTCTCCTTGAATTCCTGTTTTACATTGCTTTTATTGCATATGCCTTCTAAGTGAGTTTTCGGACACAAATGATAAAACCTGAGATGGCTTTTTTTTGGTGAAATTGACTTTTTCTTGACAAACGTTACATGCAGATGGACTCGTCTCAGTCGCTTGTAATTTTACTATGAAGATATTGTATGTGCAGGTAGAAGAGGCATCGATGTATGTATGTAAAATCTGTCAGTGTTGAACTTTCAGTATAGTCTAATTTATTATCTGGATAGGTGTCACACGCCTATATTTGTGCATTGACATCTTGTCGCCGCTATACGACCTGCTGTTTAAAGTACGCGGTGAAGTTTGTGCCCTTTCCACCGCCCACGCTCCAGCCCCAGCTCCCCATTGTTCACCCTTACGTTTTTATCGGTGCATTAAAGCGCCCAGAAGGATAGGACATGTTAATGGTGTTATGATTTTACGTATTTGCAGGACTTTAGCCTTTGGGCGCTTTACAGGCCACAATTATCTCCATAAATAGAAGCCTGTGAATACCTTTAGAAGTTCAGAAGCCACGAATGGGAATTTGTTTTGAAAGAATTACAGCTTGTAATGAAAAATTCCGCTTGAAGGTCGCCTGTGTGTATAAATGGTATTTGGAAAGTCGTGTCGGAGTTGGCTACTCTCAGTAATTTTAGCATGAATCTTTGTTTTGTTTTTTTTATTGCATAATTTGAGGCTTTCGTTGAATTGGCCTAAATGCTATGAATCTTTTTTTTCGCTTGCTACAAGGAGGTTAAAAAGAATGTCTAAAAACCCAGGCAGGGAGTTAAACTATGGAGTGGGTCATGCGCAGCTGATGAATTAACGAATTCACATTTGTTTGCAATCATTTGTTTCATCACCAAGTACTTGCCTCCAATATAACAGAAAGCTGTCCTTATACCTGTTCATCTCTTCAGCCTCCACAGCTCTGACGTAGTCAAATACAGACTTCACCTTCATGTCCGCAGCACTTCAATGTCTGTAACCAGCAAGTCAATAAGTAACAAGTCTATTCATTCAGTAGAGAATCTCACAGGAACGGGGTTTCATACTGAAGGTTCAGAAAATGGTCCAGAAAAATTTAAGATATATGCTAGCATTAGTATGTCAGAAGAAGAGACGAAGCCACACAGTTTTGTAAGGCACAGTTAAATGAGTGGTATAGTGCGCTTGAATGAGATGCTTTTCAAAATCTGGCGAGTGTATACCTTGCATAGTATAAATTGATGCGCGTAGCACTAGGCGTAGTAGCAAAATGTAGGCGCATAGCGTGATCAGTGTGCTTGTGCATATTGATGTGCCTACTTTTGGCGGCATTCAAATGTTGTCGTGCACTGGGCGTATAATGCGCCTAGTTTTCGGTGTAGACTCCAGTTCATTTATATAGGAATAGGGCGGTCAATAGTTTTTTTGGCACAAAAGTAAACCAAGAAAAAATGGTGCGAGCCTAATGTGGACCTGGTTTTGATGAAGAGCCCAAGTTTCATTGTGCTGCTCCTCGTTGTTCTCGGTGGACAGACTAAAAGTTTACCCAGGGAAGAATACATTGAGGAGAATAATTTGGCTTGTTCTCTTGCTGATTGTGTAAGTGTGCCCCGGACAAAGACATGAACAGTCTATAATTTTAGGGTAGGTTAATTTTAACCCAAAACAACTTACAGGTATAAACCTAGAGTAAAGGATACCATATTAACATAAACTTTTTAATCAGATGAATAGAGTTGGGAAAAAAAAACGAAAAAACGCCTCTCGAAAATTAGTACCGCCTTATCAACGACCTGTCTGCCTCGCAAAAATGGGGGAATGCCCCTGAATAAGGGCGGCTGCACCACACTGGACCTAAGACTTCAATCCGACTGTCCTAGCATACTTCTAAAATGAAAAAAGGAAAGAAAGCAAAAACACATATACCACAAAATGGAGTGCTCCATAAAACAATAGAAAGTGCTGTGACTAATATGAACAATAAAATCAGACAATATACGTTTGTATGTCAATAAATACTAGGAAGTTGATGATTCCGTCATTGGAGATAGAATCAATAACGCATAAATTATTCTCAAAGTATGCCAACGCGGTTTCCCGCCTAGATACTGGGGTTTCCATCAGGGGAAAAGTGCAGTTGATACGCAACAAGTACGGAAAGACATCTAGGAAAAAATCCAACAACGTGATGTGATGCCGAATAAATATAACTCTGTCGTCCCTTAATGATGGAATATAACAGGGTGGTATAGCTAGAGGGGACGGGGGTCAGGGTAAGTCTCATGTATACAGATCCCCGCATAATGTCTGATTACTGATGACAGGTCGAAGAGGGACCCGTCCTCTTCTTACCAGCTCGCCTGTTTGCCATCATTAAGGGCTGTGGAGTTATATTTTTATTGCATACATCTTGTTGATTTTTTTCAGATGTTTCCCGGTATTTGTTATAAAACTGCATGTTATTTCCATGATGAAGCTCCCAGTATCCTGGGGGGAAACAGGCGTTGGAATTATTGACTATTTATGCGTTATTGAATGCTGCGTCCCTTATGACGAGATCATCAATTCTTAGTATTTAAGGTGAACATTTCAAACGTATTTGTCTCTGTTGTATATGTTGATTTATCACAGCACTTTTTTTGTTTGTTGACCTCGATTTGTGGTATATGTGTTTTTCCTTTTCTTTCTTTTTATTAATTTTTAGTTGTAGCCTAGGGTGGACAGGGTTAGTTTTAGGGTTCAGTGTTGTGGGGCGCCCTTAATTGGGGCTACGATTTCCTCTATTTGTTGAGGGCAGAACAAGGTCTTTGATTGGGTGTATATGTGAGGGCCCGTTGTTTTTCGTTTTTATTTTTTGTTTTTTCACCAACTGTCTTATTGTGTTTCTGATTTTAGAATGTTATGTTTCTATGTATCTTTTTTCTAGTGCTGTTATAGCTGTAGTTGTTTTGGTTTAAATTTGTAGTTGGGATACCCACGAACTTTGTCATATGTTTCATTATATCAAGGTTCTCTAGACTAGTACATCGTGCTTAATAGTTACCATGGTAGTGTTTGTGTTTTTTTGATACTTAGGTTAATTTTATATGCGATTGATAGACTATCAAAAATAAGAGATCCAGAAATGTCGCACTTGATATAAATTATGTAATGTCTTGCAGTTTGCGCAGTGATGAATGGAAGTGTTACGTCCCTTTGGCATACAAGACTTAATTTACGATGATGGAAAAACCTCTTGATTGGCAAAGCACAGCAGTTAGATGTTTTTTGTAGTTGATGATAAGGTTTGCGCACATGTCAGGAGGAATTTTGGTCCACTCTTCTATGCAGATAATCTCTAAATCATTAAGATTTTGAGGCTGTTGCTTGCAACTCGGAGCTTCAACTCCCCCCATAAGTTTTCTTTGGGATTAAGGTCTGGAGACTGGCTAGGCCACTCAATGATCTTAATGTGCTTCTTTTTGAGCCACTTCTTTGTTGGCTTGGCTGTATGTTTTGGGTCATTGTCTTGCTGGAAGACCCAGCCACGACCCATTTTTAATGTCCTGGCAGAGGGAAGGAGCTTGTCACTCAGGACTTTACTGTACATGGCTCTGTCCAGAACACCACCAAAACATGTTTCCACATCCATGCTTGACAGTGGGGATGGTGTTCTTTGGGTTATAGGCAGCATTTCTCTTCTTCCAAACACGACGAGATGAGTTGATGCCAAAGAGCTCAATTTTTGTCTCATCTGACCGCAGCACCTTCTCCCAATCACTCACAGAATCATCAGGTGTTCATTGGCAAACTTCAGATGGGTCTGCACAAGTGCCTTCTTGAGCAGGGGGACCCTGTGGGCACTGCAGGATTTTAAACTATTACGGTGTAATGTGTTACCAATGGTTTTCTTGGTGGCTGAGCTCATTAACAGGTTCCCCCCATTTAGCTTTAGGCTGATCTCTCACCTTCGTCATGATCAAGAATACCTCATGATGTGAGATTTTGCATGGTGCCCCAGATTAATGTCGATTGACAGTCATTTTGTATTATTTCTATTTTCTTACTATTACATCAACAGTTGTCTCTTTCTCACCTTACTTATGGTTTTGTAGCCCATTCCCGCTTTGTGCAGGTCTATGATCTTGTCCCTGACATCCTCAGAAAGCTACTTGGTCTTGCCTATGTTGTAGAGGTTAGAGTCTGACTGACTAATTGAGTCTGTGGACAGGAGTGTTTTATAAAGGTGACTATTTAAGACAGCTGTCTTTAGTGCAGGTAACGAGTTGATTAGGAGAGTCTAACTGGTCTGTAGGAGTCAGAACTCTTAGGATATGTTCACATGGCTTATTATGGCGCGTATAGTACGCGCCATAATATGCTGTGTGTTTTGGAACCATGCGCTGATCGGCGCATAATTTCAAAGCATGGGGGAGGGGGGCCTGACCGGGGGCCGGCCCCATTGACATGCATTGTCAGCGGCGCGTAAGCACTGTGAACAATTGACATGTCAATTCTCCGCCACGTGTAATCCATAGCTTTCAGAGCTATGAATTACCGTAATTGCGGCGCACTTTTAGCCGCGTATAAAGCACAATACGTGGTGAAATGCGTGCCGAAATGCGCAATTTAAGCCGTTTGAACATACCCTTAATGGTTAGTAGGGGATCAAATACTTATTTCTCTCAGCAAAATGAAAATAAATGTATATAATTTATACAATGTGATTTTCTAGATTTTATTTTTGTTAAAAATAACCTATCCTTAAAATTATAGACTGTTCATGTTTTTGTCAGTGGGCAAACTTACACAATCAGCAAGGGATCAAATAATTATTTCCTTCACTGTATATGCATGAGGTGTGCATCTTACTATGTTTGCCTTGGGTACTATTACAAAGTTTTTTGTATCTAAATTGCACTAAGCCCACATGCAGTTTAGATTTTAGGTTCTTTTTTTTGTTTTTAATTAAGCCTTATCTCTAACTTTAATGATCAAGCAAAACTTACCTAGAAAACTCCAGCAGAGGTGGATTGTGTTTTATGTTGAGAAGACTGTACTTGCAAGGGATTTAGAATCCATAGGTTGCATCATTTCTTCAGGTTTCTTTAAACCGTGACTCTGCTTTTATGTACAATGGGATCATTCCTGTGCAGAGAAGTGCCCATGTGTAGCTGGGCGAACATTATTCTGCTTGCAACATTTACTGATGTTTGCATAGTGCTCAGCAGATTACATTAATTTACAAGTCAGCTGGAATTCTCAAATATGCATTTTTTGGCTATGCAAAACCATCACAGATTAAGGCTGTATTGCTTCATTTACCATTTTTGCTGGTTTCTGCGTTTTTCAGATCTGAAAATGTGCAAATAAACATAAATATACAATGCTACATATGTACTTGAAAAGAGGTTAGGTTTCATGAAGAAAACCCCTTTCTACACAGCCCAGTCACATTATTATGACCATTTCGATGTCAGCAGCATGTAACTCATGAAGGAAGTCCCGTGTCATCAGCTGGCGTGGTGGGAATATAAGGTGTGTGATAGGCTGTCTGCACACATATGCCTCGTTGCTTTCATGGATAAAAGGGGCAATGCATCATGGTTGTAAAAAGGGATGATTACTGGCTTCCGGATCATGGGGGAAGGGGTCAGTATTTCTGAAACGGCCCAGTTTGCTTAGATTAAAGTGTATCGTGAGTGGACAAATGGCACCGTTGTGAATTAGCTGCATGGAAACTGTAGAGCACAATGTGATGCAAGATGTGAATGTCGGCTATTTAGGTTGCCACAAGGCGTTCTCAAGCAACACTAAAACACTACTGCATATTGAGCTCCAAAGCAGATGAATGTTCACCTCATCTCTCCCAATAAGACTGCATCAGCAAGAAAGATTTTCATGACAGTATTGGAAATTGGATCTCCCCTAATTGGGAAAGGGTTGCCTTTTCCCATGAGTTCCAATTTCTGCTTCATCAAATGGATGGACATTGGCACGTCAGGCAAGAATAATCAGAGCACAAACACCCTACAACCATTGCTAAAAGAACACAAACCTGAGTGACAGCATTATGGTTTGGGGAATGTTTGTGTGACATTCTCTTGGCACAATCATCCACTTGAAGGCACAATCATCTACTTGAAGGCACTCTCAGCTGATTTGGATTGAAACCATCCTTGCAGATCATGTACACCCACACAATGCTGGTTGTCTTCATTTGGGGTGGATAGGATTTCCAGCAAGACCAAGTGACATGAAAGAGAATGGTTGACCAAGACTTCAAAGTACTACCATGGCCCCCTAATTTCCCAGATTTTTAACCAATTAAGCATCTGTGGGGACTGTGTTCACTTTCTTTTTACACCTTGCACTCCCCAGCAGTTGTCGATCCCACTACAGTCAACATGGCTTCAGGTACCTGTGAAAACCCTACCAGCACCATTTTGAGTCACCCCCAAATCCAATCTAGTGCTGTCTATAAAAGCACAGAGGTTACGCTAAAAAAAGGTTTATGCCTATTGCACATTAGGTCTATTCGCTCTAATGCTCCACTACAAATTGGCAAGGCTTCAGCGTCTTTAAGCTGTATCTTCAAGGCAACCTCTGATGACTGAATCCCACCAATCGACCAGGCTTATAAGCATCTGTCCTAAACTGTGATCAGAGGCTGACACTTGTAGTTCCATAGCAGCTAGTAGCTGTGGAACTACAAGTACCAGCATGCCACAGCAGCACCTGTTAAAACACATGTTCTAATCAGCATCCATACAATTAGTATGTGTGGTGTGGCATGCTGGCATTTGTAGTTGCGGAACTACAAGTGCCAGCATTCTACAATTACAAATGTATTAAATATAACTGTGCACTAATCAGCACCCATACAATTAGTATATGTGGGGTGTGGAATGCTGGCACTTGTAGTTCCACAGGAGCTAGTAGTTGCGGAACTACAAGTGCCAGCATGCCACACCAAAAGTACTAGTTGGATTTTTGGCTTATGGCTGCCACGGCAACCATCAGCATCCTGCAACTGTGTCAAAGGGATGCCAATTGGTGACAGAGGTGACCCCCTCCCCTGTCAACCACAACCGCTATTTGTAAGGAATTTGAGATGTTAGCTAGCTCTGATCCCACCTGCTGTACTGGGAACCTAGTTGTATAATGAAGAAGCTGTGCCCACATCACAACTGTAGATTTTCCAACTTTTCTGGGAGGACACCCCATTTCTAGGTACGCTGATAAGTATGGTAAAAGGGAGAGAATGATCCACATGCAGTGCCTAGTACAACTGTGAGACACCAGTCATGTCATTCGAGTGGTTGAGATGAACTAGGGGCTGGTGCAGCTTGTCCATCGCAGATAGTGGACTGGAGCAGCCTGCCCCTTGTAGTTAGCGGTGGTCTAGGGAAGAAAAGAGACAGGGAGAGCCTGACGATCTAGTCAGACTTGAGTTCCACCAATAAGTCTGATCATCGTACTCAGTACTGATCCCTCTAGAACACAGATGAAGGCCTTACCAAGACCAGCCGGATCCCAACACATTTCTGCAGGTTGTTGATGACGCTAGTGGAAGAATGATTTCACCTTCCCTCTATTCTCATTCCACCAAGCAAATGACACTGATAAGGAAGGATACGTAATGCATCTCTATTGGCTGACGTTCTCAAAGTGGTCCAAGTGATGGTGCCTCTATATGGTGCGCTCGTTCAAAGGGAAGGCAGTGGTGGTTGCGGCTTCGCATAGCCATGGCATATGAGCAGTGATGTTAGTGTAGTGCATGAGATCAGTGGCTAGGGATGCAAGTCTATGCACAATCTGTACCAGTACACTTGGAACGTTTTCATTATTTGGAAGATTACGCCGTTCTGGTGGTATGGGGTGTGACTCTGTGTGTGATGTCAGCACACTGAGCCCCGCCCCATAAATCCCCATTCATAATTAGGTGACAGCCGTAACTTGGAACGACATAAGCCAGGGACTGCTTGGTATAATTTACAGCGCGATATAATCTACATTTAAAAGTACAATTTGTCCCGCAAATAATGTGATCTCTTATAGCTATACAGACAGAAAAATAAAAAGTTGGGTGGCAGGGCTAAAAACTTAACGTAGTGTAAACCAAAATTTCTGCAACCTGAAGGGGTTAATAGCACTTGTTTTGGCTTTAAATTTGTCTTCTACACCCAGTAGAATTCAATTCAACACAAAAGGAGTCTGTTATGATGCTAAATCAATTATTGGTGCAACCAGAGAAAAGCCATTGTGAGGCACAGTTGGTGGGAGCATTTTTCACAAAAGGGTCTTCTGCAGCTTGAGAAGTAGTAGTCTAGGTGGTCCTACTCAAACAGTCAAAAGGGCTATGCTGTTGACAGAGTGTATACTTCCTCCCTGCTTCCAATTGAGAGCTCTCATGGCTTAGATGGGGGCTATTGGACCTAACCGCTTTCGTTATTAGGGCTTATGACTGACATACTGCTATAGAATAACAGGATTCTCTTGATATTACAACCTTAAAAAGACTGTAGATCTTTCAAACTATAAGTAGTTTAAATTCATACTACAATCCAATGTTTCCTCTCAGTAATGCAGGACAGGCTCTCTATGGAGAAACATGCATGAGTATAAACTGCTGCCTTCATTGTTTTATAGTATACACGCTGTGAAAATTTATAGATTTTTTTTCTAAACAGAAATTTAATTCATTCCAACCTTGGAGACATCCCTAGAGGTGAATATTTTGCTTAGAATTCAAAGGCAAGTTTTATACTTATCAGCATTGTGGGCTTAATAAAATAATGAAAAATGGGCCAGATAAACAAAACTGTCAGATACGTCGAGGCATAATTAAAGAGCAAAATCCCAGACATCCATGTGAAGGAAAGCTCACCAATAGATATTACAAGTGCTGTTTACAAACAGCCAGCATGTAATGATGAACACGGCAACACCTTGTTGTATAGAGGGCATGATATATACATTAAGTAGGCTCTCTATTAGTTATTCACAGAGAAAACACCCCTACTAGATAAAACTAGGTGTTTTTTGGGTAGTATACTTAAAAAAAAGTTTACGCATAACAATCAAAGCACACAGATCCAATGGACCAAAGGCTACAGTAATATAGGCAAGTGTCCATTATTCCAAATATGAACTCACCAACCGGAGTGAATAAATTAGAGTTACTTTACCAGTTGTCTTGTGTTGAGCAGGGATATTGTATCTTCCAGGTAAACATACCAGGGTACAGAAGAAACTGATCTGAGCTTCTGTTTTGATTTATCTTTGCCCCACTTTATTTGAGACTAGTATCTCCCAGTTTGAGAAGGTGGCCCTTTTTCAGGGTGGTTACCCTGCTAAGTGATAGCCGATATAGGGATAGAATCAGGGGCGGTACACCCGGCGTCTTCAGAACGGCCCCCGAGACGCATCTAACAATTAGCAGTAGCTATCACTGCCGGCAATGAGACACGCAGCGGTGTTCACATGAGATCGCCGCTGCGTGCTTGCATCACGCCTGTCGGGTCAGTCTTGCGGATGCGATCAAAGAAATGACATGCAATTCTTGGATTGCATCCGCAAGACGGACCCGATCTCTCATGTGAATGCCGCTGCACGTCTCATTGCCGGCAGTGATAAAGTCACTGCTAATTGTTAGACGTGTCTCTGGGTCCGTTCTGATGGACCCAGAGACGCATCAGAAAAGCGAAGGTTCACACGGATGCAAGACGCCGTGTGAACATACCCTTAGGGTTTGTATATACCCTTTTTCCCCATCTCCCTGTACCCTGGTATGTTTACCTGGAAGATGCATTATCCCTGCTCAACAAAAGACTACTGGTAAAGTATATCTAATCCTATTAACTCCAGTTGGTGAGTTCATATTTGGAATATTGGGCACTTGTCTATATTATTGTAGCCTTTGATCCATTGGATCATGTGCTATGAATATGAAGATTACACTTTTTTTTTTAGTATATTACATAGTAAAAGTTATGCTTTATCTAGAAGGGGCGTTTTCTCTGTATGTATGGTATCCCACTAGCACGTGACACTATTTCTAAGTGATTGTCTTTATTAGTTACACCTATTCCTTAAAGCAAATATCTAAGAGTGCTTTCACACAGTGCAGACTTGGTGCAGTTTTAAATGCACTCCACTTAAACTGCCTTTATTACCAGCAAGCTTCTTTCAGTCGTCTAAATTGTTCAGATAGGTGTATCAAGTAAGTAATCAATGACTGTGGTTGAAGTCTTCTGATTACAAACACACTAATTGATTACTCTCTTTCCAAACAGTTTAGATAAGTGAAAGAAGCTTGCTGGTAATAATTGGAGCGCAGTTAAAACTTCACCAAAACTGCGCTGCACCGTAAGGGTGCTTTCCAGCATTCTTTTTGCCAAGCAGCCAATTACCATACATCAAGACAATGTGTTTTACTATTGTTTTTGGCTAAAAGGTTTCTACAGGTTAAACAAAGTTAAAAGTACTAATTTCACCTGTAGAAGCCATGCAGCCAAAAAGGAACTTTTGTAATATATGTTTGTTAAAATTTCTGTGGGCTTCCCTCAGTTTACAGCAGCTGTTTGATGACAAAAAATGCAATAGTTCTGTGTATCTCCACACACAGAAAACAGCTATGTGTTTAGCACAGGAGATCAAGCGACCAAAAGAGGCTGGGTGTTTTCAGGCCACCCCTCTTTGGTCCTGCCTCCCAACGCTTTTAAAACAGGGTGTGTACCGAGGCTGAAGTTGAGAGAGAAGACAGACAAAACACAGCAAAGGATCCTGGGGCTTGTAGTTTTACAGGACAAAGGGAAATTGCTTTCAAACATAAAATACCACTGTTCATTCGCAGAGAAAGAAGGCTACAGGCAGCTAATGATTAGCACAAATCACCACAGAAAACATCATAGAAAAATTGATGACGACTAAGGTAAACTGCCTAAAGGGGTTTACCAAGACTTTTAAAACCTCCATACCACCTCCCACTGTGCTAAAATAGAAAATGAACACATACTAACCTCTTGGATTAGTACCATTCCAGCACTGCCAGAGCTGCAGTGGCTCCTCACTGATGTCGATCACATGATGCTGCAACCAATCTTTGGCTTCAGTAGTCACATGCCTGCATGTACAGCATGTGACCATAGAAGTCAGTGATTGGCTGCAGCATCATGTGATCCATGAACGTGACGTCATCGGTGAGGGACTGGGGGGGGGGGGGTTAAAGCTCTGGCAGTGGTGGTGGTGATGGGTGATGCAAGTACGGGTTAATTTTATACTTAAGCATAGTGTAAGTGTTTGTAAAAGTCTTGCAAAACCCCTTTAAGAATATTACTACTTTGGTTCATAGGACAACACTTTTAGCACATCTAACAGTGGCTGGAGATGGCAGATATTGTTCACCACAGATTTTTTGCAAATCCATGATTAGTCCACTGCAAAATCCACATGTTATGGACAGATTTTACACATACATGACTATAGTTAGGAAAGATACCACAGTGGCCCATAACGAAGCACAGCATTTACTGCAAGAGCACTCACCATAATCCTTATGCTAGAGGAAGGTACATCAGTCGCCAGTGGGTATCACTGTTTTAGAGCACGAGTACATTAGTAGATATGCCATTTATTTAAACACTTTTAAAATCAAATAGTTAATAATCAGTTCAGATTTTATTTATTGGAAACCTAACGCAAATTTTCAAAGCTACAAAACATGAGGGGCATGGGGACAATGAATTGATAGTTTTGTCACAACATACTAAAACAGATTACAGGAAGGTAAAAAAATAAAAGAAAAAAAAAATACTACCGCCAGCAGATCATATACACAATTGTGTGACTCCTAGCACAAAATGGTTCCTTTTGCAGGAAATACATAGCCACAGTCAACAGGATTTTTTTTTACAATATAAAACAGTGACAAATTCTACAGGTGCAGTTGCTCATAAGTATACACATGCATTCACAAAAAAATGTAGGAATGCTGCCTCACAGGACTTACTTTTATCACCTTTTTTCAAATTTTTATTTCGTTTTCTTAATATGACTTCTCAGGCACAGAGAAAAAAACATTTTCATTAAATGACATCTTCATAAAAAAAGAAGAAAAACAAAAAGCAAGAGTGATGTTCTGTCAGTGTTTGCTTTTCTTTGACTTTTTGTGAGATCTGTGAGGGGATCTGGACTGGGACCGTGACTTTTTCACAGACTTTTTTGGAGACCGCGACCGTGACCGTCTAGATCTTTTAGGTGTGCGAGAGCCTGAAGGTGACCTGAAATACAAACAATTAGAAAATTAAAGCACTATTATTTCAAGATTACATTAAAAGATGCAATAAAAATAGTGCTACCATCCTTCTCAACTATGGTATCCATGGGGAGGTGTTTCTGCCGTTAACAGTTGTTGGACCTATTCACACATCATAAAAATGACTTGTGGCAAGTTATTACCGTGGTTTCTTTATACATTTAGGAAAGAGACAATACTTTGAACTGGTACTGATTCAGAAACCCCAGTCATCAGCTGTTATGACTGAAGGAAACTATTTTCACTGAAAACAAAAGGGTGCAGTGCATCTGAGAGTGTCATGAGTGCAGTGTATTTGAATGCGCCACAGACCCTTCGCTCTGATAAGCAAGGGTGGTCATACAACAACCATACAGAGATGGCTGCTACTAAAAAAAAAAAAAAAAACAGTTGATTAAGAAATCCAGGAACCCGTTTAACATTAAGACAACATAAGCAAATGATCTGTCTACAATGTTGAATTGTTTTTGTTCTAAATTTTGGTACAAGTTGTCAGTTTTTATCTAATAGGATTTGTTGTGTATTAAAAAGCTCACAAAAGAATAGAAATGTTAGAACATTGGCACGGTTTTCTCAATGAAAAAAAAAAGTAAAATATAGATCTTTAATATGTCTGAAGGCGCCTTGTGTGGGATAAAGGAGTACTAAAGGTATCTATACCTTACCTTTTACCCTTTTTAGTAACATCTCTGGGAGAGTCCTTATGAGAGGATCTGGATCGTGAGTTATCCTTGTGCGATCTTTCAGACCGTTCAGATTTTGGTGAAGGAGATTTCCCTCGCTTACTGCTACTACTACGTGATGGACTGGGGGATCCACTGTGACGCCTTTTCCTAGACAGCAAACATGTTAGCAATTATTTCTTATTAAAAGTTAGCAATCTGTTTTATTGCAGCATACTAACATTTTTACACTCTAAAGTTAGAAAAATGACAAAAGCAGACAATTTAGCGGATGATCCACAAAATAATGTCATCATTTTAGAAGGACTCCCCCATGAATCATGCTTGGTGGTATTGGGCTCAGTAACAAATGACAATATACACAGTCGAGTCTCATTATTATAATCACCATCTCATAATCAGTAAGGGAATGTTCACACGCCGTTTTGGATCCGATTTTGGGTCCAAAAATCGCATCCAAAAGCGCTCCGTCAATCAGATCCAAAACGCAGATGCGTGTTTGGATGATTTTTGGCTGCAGCAGGAACGCACCCAAGAATTTTAAATAGGGTGTCTCCTGCGTCTCTCGGATCAAGTATTGACATGACAATTCTTTGAACGGATCCGAAAGACGCATCAGAATGACGCATGTAAACACGTATCGGCGATCACTCGTCTGAACGCTGATCCATGTTTTATATAGAAAGCAATGTAAAATCATACTACACATTTTAGATGTGTGTTTGAGTCCGTTCAGGGTTCAAAACAAAGATCCAAAACATGCATCTAAAAACGGATCCAACGTGCCGTGTGAACATACCCTAATAGTCTTGTGCAGCACTGACAGCAGCTAGACAGGCTTGAAGTCAATAAGGTCCTGGTAGGTTGTTGCAGGTATCTAGAGCCATGCTGACTGCAATGCATCCCACAACTGCTGGAGTGTGCATGGGGTAAGATTCATAGAGTAAACATGAAAGACGCTCAATTGGTTTCAGGTCTGGGCTGTTAGTGGGCCAGGTAGTAAGTCTTGGTTATGCTCTTCCAACCAATGTCGGACATTTCTAGCCGTGTGACATTTCGCATGGTCTTGCTGGAGGATTCCATCCACCCCAGGAAAGACAGTCAGGATGTGTGTTTGCAACAATGGATTCATGCCCAAACTGTTTGAGTATCTTCAACATGGATGAGTGGGCCCAGAGAATGCCACAAAAACAATCCCCAGAGCATAATGCTGTCAGCACCAGCTTCTGTTCTTCCAGCAAAGGTTGCACAGTAGTGTTTGTTCTCTAATGTTTCTTTCTGGACACGCCAAGGTCCATCCGTTCAATGAAGCAGAACAACTCAGAGAAAGCAACCTTTTGCCAATCAGCAGAGATCCAATTCCAATACTGCTGTGAAAATTAAAGCCTTTTCTACTGACGCAACTTCGCTAGCAGAGGAGCAGTGACCAGCTATCTGCTTCAGAGCCCCACCTGCTGCAGGGTTCACTGAACAGCTGTTTAGACACCCATCGTGCAGGTCCAAAAATCAATAATAATCCTTTTTGCAAATCTGATTAATCACTCCTTTTTCCCATGATCACACAAAGTGACGTGTGCACATATAACCGTCAATCCAGCCCACGTCACGTGACTCTTCATGAGCTACTTACCGCTGAGTCTAATGTGTGTTTTATAAAGTCACAAGGCTAAACATTCAATTGTGAAAAAGGCTTATTTACTTTTTGCTTTAAAGTGCTTGACATATGATTAATAGTCACAAAAGGGTTCTCATACAGCTATTGGTTCAATGAACAACATAGTAATGAACCAGTCTTAGCTGCAAAGTCCAGCTTTTACTTGTTTCTGAAAAGCACTTGAGATCGGGATGCTGCTGCCCTTTTATGGACCAAAACCCCGGGGTTTGCGGCAGCAGATGCGAGTTTCGGAAAGTGGTTTTTTATTCCTTCAGGCGGGCTTCGGCCCATAAGGTTTTGCATGTAGACTTTGGCAGAAAAATCTTGTTGTGTTTTTTCTGCACAAGAAGGTTTTTAGAATGCATATCCAATCAAGAAAATGGGAGTAGGAGGCGGATGCGTAGGGGGAAGAAATGCAAAACTTATATTTAAAACCACTTGAGTGGTTTACATTCATACTGCCAAGATTGTTTCAAAATTTACATATACTGTGATTTTCCTACACCGCTTTCTTGCGTGTAGCTTCCCTTAAAACACCCCTTTTATCTTCAACTTACCTTTCTTTTCTGGTTGGTGTAGAGGAGTCATCTTTTTCTTTCTTCTCTTTTGATCGGTAATCAAACTTATCTTTATCTTTCTTATCTCGGTCTCTTTCTCTCTCCATTTCTTTTTCTCTTTCCTGTTAAAGATTGGTCAGGTTAGTTCTACTTTAGCGCCACCTTGTGGTATTACAGGATGCCTGCTCATCTTTGTCATATCTCACTGCAGTATCAGAATTTCAGGAAAATAACCTAAGCTGTGTTGGAGTGGTAGCCAGGAAGTCATTACTCCCTCTATTAGAATTTACAATTACACAGCACTTACTAATGCTGTTATTCTACACCAGACAATTTGCTCTAGTGAACAGAACCTGGGAAACCAATGACCAGTGCACATTTACATCATAATAGTTTCCTATCTAGAGAAATCAATTGGCCACACAAAAAAAAAAAAAAAAAAAAAAAAAAAAAAAGCTTCCGGTTTCACACAAGTGATCAGTGAGATAACTTTTGTAATCTTAAAGACATTAGAGACCCCAAAGCCAGGTAGATACTTGATAAGCAGGAGACTACAGGTGATCCATTGTTCCAGACCCCTCGAACCAGCGCTATCCCTTTCACCGTGAATATCATAAAATCTGTGCTCTAATGAACTCTGGGACTATTTAATTCCACTAAAGTTCCCTTGGAAATTTCTCCCCAAGGAGCCAAAATTTTTAATATAAAAAAAAGGTTTGGTATGGCTATGGAAACAATAAAAAGGACAATTTAATCTAAATGTAATGCCAAAAAAAACCTGGAGTAATAGGAGAATACAGTCAAAAAATACCTTAAAAATCGTACTGTGTTTAATTGCCGTTTTTGACTTAAAACATAATACAACATGGTCAAAAATGAATGAGTAGGTGAACCCAAGTAATGGACAACCAACAGAATCAGTCATGTAATGAATGCTGCAATTTGGGTTCCGGGGGGGTCCCCCTCCCTTTGTACAGGGTATTACTTATGGTTATGATTTATATTTGATTGAAGCCTTTTCATAAAAATTCCCCGAATTTAAAGGGGGTCAAAAAAACATAAAAATTTTAAAGAAAGGGGGGTGTTAATAAATAGGTGAGACCAATTAGTGAGGTCATTCTTCTGAAATAAGTGGGCAATTATGGGGTTTTATTTTAAAAACGGAGGGAAGCCAATGTTTTATCTGCTTTTTTTAGCCCCTTTTTCATGAGTCAAAAGGGTTTTTACAGAATTGATCAAAGGGGGAAGAACTCAAAAGGTGATTTGGGGAAAGGGAAAACTTTTCAAGAATCAGAAAAGAAATGTTTTTTCAGCCAAAAAGATTAGCAATGCTTTAAAATGGCATCAGAAATACATGATAGGAAAAGGAAGACAACCATCTGACTAGATCATGGAATAACAAGAATGCCAAAGAAGCATCCAATGATGAACCCCAGGGAGAACAAAGCAGAGCTTTAGTTATCTGTAAGTACTGCAACAATCAGAAGGCGCCTACGTGAAGCCAAACTATTTGCTAGAAACCCTCGAAAATACCATTGCTGAAAAAAATACATGGTAATACAAGGTTACAAGTTTGCCAAAGAAAACACTGACTGGACTAAGGGCATGTCCCCACGGCAAGGGTTTTCGGACGGTTTTTTCAGCCCGCCTGAAAAACTGTCCGAAAATGAGCACAATTGTGCTCTATGGAAAACCTGTGCAGCAGTCCCCACTGCATGGGTTTTCCGCCCGGCGGTTTTACCGCCCGCGGGCTGCTCAAAAAACATTGAGAAGTTCATTCTTCTGTCCTTTTTCGGACGAAATGAACACCTCAATGGGAGGGGGAGGGCTGTTCTCCGCTCATCGCGCCGTGTGAAAGCCCCCTAAAGAGAAGTGGCACAACATTCTATGGACAGATGAGAGCAAGATTGTCCTTATTGGGTCTACAGGCCACAGACAGTCTGTCAGATGACCCATAAACACTGAATTTAAGACATGGTGATGCAAGCAGAAAGGTTTGGGAATGTTTCTCATACTCTGGAGTTATGCCCATTTATCGCACACGAGGCACCATGGGCCAGTTTGAATATATTACAATACTGGAAGAGGTCATGTTGCCTTATGCTGAGGAGAACATGCCCTTGAAATGGGCGTTTGAACAGGACAATGACCCCAAAGACACTAGTAAGTGGTAAACATCCTGGTTCCTACCAACAAGATTGATGTTATGAAGTGGCCGCCCAATCCCCAGACCTCAATCCGAATGACAATTTGTGAACGGACATCAAAAATGCAGTTTTAGATGAAAAACCTAAGAATGCAAATGAACTGTGGAATGTAGTCCAGTCGGCTGGGGCTGGAATACCTGTTTTCAGGTGTCAGAGGTTAGGTGACTCCATGCCACAAAGATGTAAAGCATCTCACAAATAAAGGTTACACAACTAATTAGTTCAGTGACTCCAGAAAAGCTAAATCTGGAACAAATTTCAGTTTTTACTGTAAATATTCAAGTTGGATAATGAAAATGTGCACGCTGCTATTTTTTTTTTTAACAGTCTATTACATTTTCTGTTTATAATTTGATATTTCGATCATGTTTTCATTTGGATGGGAATGTGCAGAACTCCCAGTGCTTGCGTATATGGAAATAAATGCTATTATAGGGATAAGCTTTTTCTCATATCTTTGGGACACACTGCTATTATTTTGTACATAACTGTATATCACCAGAGAATACATTGCCCTAAAGAATTGTCCATCAAAGACGACAAATATCAGAAAAGCTATAGCTATAATGTACAGTGATTAGTAGGACATAAAAGACAAGGGCAGCCCGCTCATCTTTTCCATACTGGGACGGGCTGCACAGAAACTGGGAGGACTCCAGCATCCTGCTCGCCACTTGTACAATCCAGCGATACATCTGAGGACACACACATGACTCTGCATACCTCATTGTCATGCTGTGTGTGTGGTTTAGGGATGTCGCTGGATCATACGAGTGATGAGAAGGATGCTGGACTTTTCCACGTTTTCATAAGCGTTTTTGTGATTAGTAGAGGTTTAGACATACAAGGAGTTTGTGCACCATATTTGGGTATGCTATGACGAAGGGTTACTAAACTGAAATGCATCAGCATTTTAACCATGTGCATATGATGCCATGGGTTTCTGCCATGCACTTTGTTTAAATAAACATTTATATCTTTATTGGGGATGCCGGGATCTTCTATCACAGTGCTCAGCATAAATGATTTGAATCAATAGCTCACTGAACACAAACATTTCCAAAATTCTGGCAAGACGGAGTTTCATAGAAGATTTTTTAAACCCACAACACGAAAGTGAGGTTAATAATATAACTAAGATTACAGATCTTCAGTTTTACTCAAATTAGTTGATGTAAAAATGAAGACAGCCAACATCAAAAACTACTACAGCTAGTATTTTCTATGACCTCCATGATTTTTAAAGGAGATCAATTCTGGAATGGATGAACAAGTTGCTGACCTATTGCAACATTATTATCTTTCCATTCCTTGAGAACGACCTATTTTAGAGCCTGGGTGCTGCATAGAGTGTGATACTCCACTTATCTCTTCAGAATTCCCTATAGAATGTTTCATTATGTTCAGATCAGGAGACGTACTCGGCCATTCAATCACGTTTACCCTGTTCCTCTTTAGGAGTGAAACAGTGGCCTTGGATGTATATTTTGGATCATTGTGATGTTGTAAAAGTGCAGGACGACCAAGAGCATGGAGTGATGGCAGCATCTTCTCTTTCAATATAGAGCAGTGCATCTGTGAATTCATACCATCAATGAAATGTAGCTCCCCGACACCAGCAGCAGTCATGCAGCCCCCCATGAGGTCTCCGTCACCACCATGTTTCACTGTAGCTCCCCGACACCAGCAGCACTCATGCAGCCCCACATGAGGACACCGTCACCACCATGTTTCACTGTAGCTCCCCGACACCAGCAGTACTTATGCAGCCCCACATGAGGACAGTCACCACCATGTTTCACTGTAGCTCCCCGACACCAGCAGTGTTCATGCAGCCCCACATGAGGACACTGTCACCACCATGTGTCACTGTAGCTCCCCGACACCAGCAGCCCCACATGAGGACACTCACCACCATGTTTCACTGTAGCTCCCCGACACCAACAGCAGTCATGCAGCCCCACATGAGGACACCGTCACCACCATGTTTCACTGTAGCTCACCGACACCATCATCACTCATGCAGCCCCACATGAGGACTCCATCACCACCATGTTTCACTGTAGCTCCCTGACCCCAGCAGCCCTATGTAAGGACACTGCCAGCACCATGTGTCACTGTAGCTCCCTGACCCCAGCAGCACTCATGCAGCCCCACATCGAGGACACAGCTCACCACCATGTTTCACTGTAGCTCCCCGACACCAGCAACACTCATGCAGCCCCACATGAGGACACGTCTCCACCATGTTTCTGTAGCTCCCCGACACAAGCAGTCATGTACTCCCCACATGAGGACACCTGTCTACCACCATGTTTACTGTAGCTCCCGACACCAGCAGACATCATGCAGCCCCACATGAGGACACAGTCACCACCATGTTTCACTGTAGCTCCCCGACACCAGCAACACTCATGCAGCCCCACATGAGGACACAGTCACCACCATGTTTCACGGTAGCTCCCCGACACCAGCAGGACTCATGCAGCCCCACATGAGGACACAGTCACCACCATGTTTCACTGGAGCTCCCCGACACCAGCAACACTCATGCATCCCCACATGAGGACTCCATCACCACCATGTTTCACTGTAGCTCCCCGACACCAGCAGCAGTCATGCAGCCCCTCATGAGGACACCGTCACCACCATGTTTCACTGTAGCTCCCTGACACCAGCAACACTCATGCAGCCCCACATGAGGACACCGTCACCACCATGTTTCACTGTAGCTCCCCGACACCAGCAGTGATCATGCAGCCCCACATGAGGACACCGTCACCACCATGTTTCACTGTAGCTCCCCGACACCAGCAGTTCATGCAGCCCCATATGAGGACACCGTCACCACCATGTTTCACTGTAGCTCCCCGACACCAGCAGCACTCATGCAGCCCCATATGAGGACACCGTCACCACCATGTTTCACTGTAGCTCCCTGACACCAGCAACACTCATGCAGCCCCACACGAGGACACCGTCACCACCATGTTTCTCTGTAGCTCCCCGACACCAGCAGTGTTCATGCAGCCCCACATGAGGACACAGTCACCACCATGTTTCACTGTAGCTCCCCGACACCAGCAGCACTCATGCAGCCCCACATGAGGACACCGTCACCACCATGTTTCACTGTAGCTCCCCGACACCAGCAGTGTTCATGCAGCCCCATATGAGGACACCGTCACCACCATGTTTCACTGTAGCTCTCCGACACCAACAGCACTCATGCAGCCCCACATGAGGATACGGTCACCCGCATGTTTCTCTGTAGCTCCCCGCCACCAGCGGGAAAACATGCAGCCCCACATGAGGACACCGTCCCACCATGTTTCTCTGTAGCTCCCCGCACCAAGCAGCACTCATGCAGCCCCACATGGGGACACCTCACCACCATGTTTCACTGTAGCTCCCTGACACCAGCAGCAGTCATGCAGCCCCACATGAGGACACTCACCACCATGTTTCACTGTAGCTCCCCGACACCAGCAGCACTCATGCAGTCCCACATGAGGACACGTCACCACCATGTTTCACTGTAGCTCCCGCACCGCATGTTCATGCAGCCCCACATGAGGACACCGTCACCACCATGTTTCTCTGTAGCTCCCAGACACCCCCTCTTCTAATGCAGACCCACATGAGGACACTGTCACCACCATGTTTCTCTGTAGCGCCCCGCCACCAGCAGCACTCATGCAGCCCCACATGAGGACACTGTCACCACCATGTTTCTCTGTAGCTCCCCGCCACCAGCAGCACTCATGCAGCCCCACATGAGGACACCGTCACCACCATGTTTCTCTGTAGCTCCCCGCCACCAGCAGCACTCATGCAGCCCCACATGAGGACACCGTCACCACCATGTTTCACTGTAGCTCCCCGACACCAGCAGCAGTCATGCAGCCCCTCATGAGGACACCGTCACCACCCTGTTTCTCTGTAGCTCACAGCCACCATCATCACTCCTGCAGCCCCACATGAGGACACTGTCACCACCATGTTTCTCTGTAGCTCCCTGACACCAGCAACACTCATGCAGCCCCACATGAGGACACTGTCACCACCATGTTTCTCTGTAGCTCCCTGACACCAGCAACACTCATGCAGCCCCACATGAGGACACCGTCACCTTGTTTCACTGTAGCTCCCTGACACCAGCAACACTCATGCAGCCCCACGAGGACATTGTCACCACCATGTTTCATTGTAGCTCCCCAACACCAGCAGCACTCATGCAGCCCCACATGAGGACACCGTCACCACCATGTTTCGCTGTAGCTCCCCGACACCAGCAGCACTCATGCAGCCCCACATGAGGACACCGTCACCACCATGTTTCACTGTAGCTCCCCGACACCCACAGAGTTCATGCAGCCCCACATGAGGACACCGTCACCACCATGTTTCACTGTAGCTCCCTAACACCAGCAGCACTCATGCAGCCCCACATAAGGATACGGTCACCACTAAGTTTCACTGTAGGCATTATGCGTTATTCTTGTACTCCTCACCTTTGCAATTCTATACAGTTTTGAAACCATCAGTGCCAAAACATTTATCTTGGTCTCATCACTAGAGTAGAGAGTCCCAGTAACCTTCATATAGTTCAGCATGGACCCTGGAAACTTGTAGGCGGCTTTTGTGTGCATGAGGTTTAGAATAGGCTTCCTTTGTGGATAACTCCCATGCATGCCATTCCTCAGCAGTTTACGCCGTATTGTGTCATAGGAAACACTCACCTCAGTTTGGATTTCTAATGCTTAACTAACCGCAGTGAACTTGCATAGTGATTTTCTTCAACCCTTCTCATCAGAAGACTCTCCTACTTAGGTATTAACCGGACATCTCTGAGATGGCTGCAGTCCCATCTTTTTTAAATGTTTATATCGCTTTGGCCACAGTAGTCTGACTGGTGAGTAAAACTTTGCCTTTTTGAAAAGCCTTCACCTTTCTTGTGTAAAGAAATTATTTTCTCTTTCTCAGGTCTTGTGACAGGTCTCTTCTATGTGGTGCTATTGCAGCTCTCATGAAATGGGAAGGGGATTCGTTGTTAAGGAACACCCTTTTATAGTCAACCAGTTTACTGATAATCAGACTTACCTGTGGTTTAGTTCTTGTTAATTAGAATTTTGTAGTCTAAACTTTCACTTGGCGTTTAAGACTTGCATTGGAGTGTACTCCTTTTTGCAACATTTTCTTGAATAACTTTGCTAGGAAAAATACATTTTAGGTGTGCAAATTAACAAATCTAGTTTGCAATCAATGGCCCACATTTGTGGGAGTATTTTGTATGGTATCTTTTAGAAAATGTTCATTCTGAAAGGAAACTAAAATATTTTCTGACAAATCTGTTGGGGTGTAATCATTTATGCTGAACACTGTACATATATCCCTCTGTCTCCTCCATACATAACAATAAAAGATTAACAAACACATTTAGTAGTAGGGGAAATGCATGCTTTATGGACACACAATAAAAATGGGCATACCCTCTGAAGAAGCTTGTCTCTATAATGTTCAACTTGTTCCTGAATACTCTGCCCAGACTTCTTTGGCCTTTTCCCAGACTCAATTTCATCCTGGAACTTCATGACCTTCAGCTTAAAAAAGGAGAGCACAAATTAATAAAACGGAACTGAACCTACATGCTACATAGATTACTGCATGTCACTTCATGAATACAGCTTTATTCAACACATCACTGAGTGACCAGTCTCCTAGACAGCTTGCACCCAAGACCAATGAAAACATTAAACGGTATGTGATCAGAGCCATCAAATCCTCTATGTATCAATGGGCAGCATTATAAATGATAAGTCTCTTGTATACTCCTCTGATTGACTTCTGTAAATTGCACTCCCTTCCCTGCAGCTCAGCCTCCTCTCTGCTTCTGCCCAGACTTCATCTTTAATTTTCCTCCTATTTCTCCCTTTCTGTGTTTTGCAATAAATTTCTTGATGCTGCAGCACAAAACACAGGCAGCTAGAGCAAGTGCTATTTCAGTCAGCTAGGAGGACAGTTCGATAATACTCCCCTCTTTAGTCTCCTAAATAAGCTAAGAGACCATAAGAGCAGATGCATTTTCATTTTTATAATAGTAGCCAATCTAAACATCTGTAGTAATTTTGGTAAGAGTTTTTAGGTCACCAAAACCCCATTCACACTAATGCTCTTTAACAACCCAGGTCTAATATATGGGAATAGAAGAAGCAAGCAAAACATGAGAAATTCTGTGTCATTCCCTTAATGGAACACAAGTCTTTAGTTCTGGCTTGAGCTTCCATTTAACATGCTTTCAGCGCAAGCAGTAGAGTAGGGTAACTTCAGACATAAAACGCTGTAGGCTACTAGAACTCTATCACAGGAATACACTATTTTGAACTACCAGTAATCCAGGCAAACGATACATTAGTGACCATATTCTTCAGTGAAAAAGAAAGGACAATTTTCATTAGTTTCAAGCCATACACAGCTAATGAGAGCAAACCTGACAGACTAGAACAGAAATATATATAGCATAGGATGTAAATGGTGCAGTTTGAATGCGTCAAAGAAACCAGGAATGGCACTAGTGCAGTTGGAATGCCTCAAAGAAACCAGTAATGGCACTAGTGCAGTTGGAATGCCTCAAAGAAACCAGTAATGGCACCAGTGCAGTTGGAACGCATCAAAGAAACCAGTAATGGCACCAGTGCAGTTGGAACGCCTCAAAGAAACCAGTAATGGCACCAGTGCAGTTGGAACGCCTCAAAGAAACCAGTAATGGCACTAGTGCAGTTGGAACGCCTCAAAGAAACCAGTAATGGCACTGGTGCAGTTTGAATGCGTCAAAGAAACCAGGAATGGCACTAGTGCATTTGGAATGCCTCAAAGAAACCAGTAATGGCACCAGTGCAGTTGGAACGCCTCAAAGAAACCAGTAATGGCACTAGTGCAGAGTATAGAGCTTTTTTTTTTTATTTTACAGACCTCAATTTCTCGAAGTTTGGCACGCTTCTCTTCACTCATTTCAGAGTATTTCATGGATCTGGAATCGGACATGTCGTCTCGAATAGGGTTGGAGTAGTAGTGTTGGTCCTCTGACTTAGAACTTTGTGTGTCATCTTCATCCTCACTTTCCTCTTCCTGACTACAAAGAAACCTAACACGTTAAGAGAAGTTAATATGGATAATGCTGTTCAACACAGTTACTTTTATTATCGCCTAGCCATTCACAGAGCTCACAATGTGACCTACTATTTACATACTTGGCGTAACAAAATGATCATTTTTTTCATAATAGCTTGAGGAATTCAGACAAGTGTATTGTTGTTATTTTTAAGTCAATTGCTATACAGGGGGCAAGCTACATTACAGTCTATAGTTAGTGTTTGAAATTACTTAATCGGTTCTTGCTATAAAACAGAACCCTTTAAATTAAAGGAGTTGTCTCCCTTCAGAGTTTCAGAGAATGCATGAATGAAATACTTGTCACTTGTGCTTGTACAGCTCTGTGCTGTGCTTTCAGATGCTAATTAGATCAGATTAGCTTCTCAAACAACTAACAGGACTTCTTATCTGATCCACAAAACAAAAGCCCTAATTACAGTGCTGTTTATTTTACATAAATCAAGCTTTTTACTGCTGAGCAGCACAGGACACTGCTATGACCTGTGTGATGACATCACTCACTGTTATCTCATTGAACAAACAGCAGGGGGAGAATTGTTTACAGGTCAGTTACTGAGGGAACTGAAATAGCCAGGGAGGTCATAAATTCACTTGTATCTCCTTAGGGAAAACAGAGGAACAAAGCAATATATTTGGAAAAGGTCTTTATTTTGTGTTCCCTACAATTTGAAAGCTATTCTTTGTAGCGAGACAACCCCTTTAAGGAAGCGCTAATAATCAAACAAGCAATTGTTAGGGTGTATTCACACGGTGCAGCGGTTTTTAGTGCAGATTACCACAGTTTTGCAATGTGTTAATTAGCGATGCAGGTTTAACAGGTCAAACATGTAAAATACTAGTGCATCTCAAAAAATTAGAATAGCGCTGAAAAGATAATGGATATCAATAATTTAAGTCAAATAGAGAAACCCTTATATTGTATAGACTCATAGTATGTATTACATGTTTTAATATATCTATTTTGTTAGTCCTATTTAATTTTCAATGATATTCTAATTTTTTGAGATGCACTAGTAAATGTGTTTTGGATGTAAAAGCTGGATAGCCAATTGCCATAGGACAAAACCACAGCAAACTGTGGTAGAAATGCAAGCGTTTTTGCCAAGTTTGGCTTTGGTGCAGTTTTTAAACACAAGAGAACCGCACTCAGTGGATACATCCGTACTGAAGCCAAAAAAAAAAAACCACAACAAAAAAACACAGAATCACCCAATCCTAAATGGTTAATTACAGGAGGAAGGAGGCCACAGTAATGTGCACTGCATGCTTAAGCATGCCCTTCGTGTTGGACATTATTTCAGCCTACTTTAATATGTTTTTTCCCCTACTAAGGGTACTAATTTTGCATAAAATGGCATTCTTCAAAGCAAACCTAGCTTAATCAACTCTAAGTGCATTAAGTGCCTAATTATTTTGTATTCTTACTTTTGATTTTCTTCTTCATCAGATGCTTCATGTTGATCAAATGCCTCCCACTTAGATGTGGTTACAGCTAAAACAAAAAAACAAACATCACAGCAAATATAAAGACATTCTAATAATTACAGGACAACTTTTTAGATTAGTAAAAATTTCCAATTAATCTGCGGTTATTTAAACATTAACATTAAATACAAATACTTTACATGATAACTGCTTTCTATTATTACGCTGGCCCAGAGATCAGTTAATCATGGCAGGTAGCTCCAGCTGACCATAAAGCATTACTAAATAGCCCCCTCTAAAACAGATGGGCTGATTCCATCAGGACTGGTGCTGACAGGACGGCATAGGGGCTAAGTGGTTAGCATTGTTGTCTTGCACCATGAGGGCTCTGCGATCCAACTCCAACAGAGGAAAAACGTTATATTGTGCACATTCTCCTTGTACTGCCACAACAGCTCTAGTTCCCTCGAGGCATGAACTTCTGATAGTGTCCTGTGGAATCTGGCACTCGAAATTAGCAACAGAACCTGTAAGTTATGGGGTGGGGCGGATACTCGATCCCTACCGATTTTTAAAAAGAAGGTTCAGGAAAGCAAGCGGTAAAGCAGCCACTGGATGGCACTCTACAATAATTTTAAAATTGCCCTACTCGGACGTTTAATTGCATTTCTCTTCAGACAATCTGGTCAATTTAATGCCAAGATGGTGGCCTGTCAAAGCCCTTAAGCCTGTCTTAAATCCTAGCAGTGTGATCTAACTCATTATAGTGGAAAAAATGCTTTAAGCAAAACTTGCACAATTGCCAGTATTACATACATTTTCTCATTTACTCACCTTGAGATTCCAATTCGGATTCATCTACAGCTTCCCATTTAGATGGTGCAACTTTAAAAATAGGCTCATTCTTTTTTTCATCACCGATATCCACTTTAAAATAAAAAACAACAATCTAAATAAAAGTACTCTGCCATATGAACATAAGGAACGTACAGCTATTTGAAACTGTGCAAACACACAAAACTCCTCTTACATGGAAGACCGTCTAAATCATCATCAAGAGTCTTTAATGGTACACCATCCAAATCATCAAGTGGGGCACAATCGATTGGAATTCCATCAACATCTTCCAATGGAGCTCCATCTAATTCTTCCTCAATAGGAGCCCCATCCAGGTCATCAACTATGTCCTGCGGGCACAAAACATACTATCAAAAAGAAATAGTAAGCATCTTTTTGTAAAACAGTTGCAAGTCTTCATCAATGCACAAGGCGGTATTTACTTCGGGTTCCTTTTCTTCAATATTTACAAGACCAAGGAAAACGTTTTGTAGTTTGATCAAAAAGGGTTCAGGATAGATTGTCCAGTCCTCCCAGGCACGGAAGCATGCCATAACTCGTTGCTGAAAGGAGATAAAAAGATAAATGATACATGTGATTAGTGAAGGACTCTTTCTAGACCAGCTCATATAACCGCAGGAAAGGAATCAATGTGGAGCCTAAGGGTATGTTCACACGGCTTATTGGGGCACGTAAAGTACACGCCCCAATTCGCCAGGTATTTTGGAAGCACACGCTGTTCAGTGTGTACTCCCAAAGCCCGGGGGGGAAGGGGGGGGGGGGCGGCCCTACTGACATGCATTGTCAACAGCACGTATGCGCCGCAAACAATTCACATCACTTCTCTCCCCGGGCACATGATATGATCGTATTGTACGCCCGGGGAGACGACGCGTAATTCATAGCTCTCTATGAGAGCTGTCATTACCGTAATTGCTGTGCGCAATTCGCCGCTTTTAAAAGTGAAATACGCGGCGCAATAACGCACAAATATAAGCTGTGTGAACATACCCCAAGACTGTGGTACTATCCTTCTTGGTAAGGAACATTAATAAGTAGAACGTCCTGCCTTTACATTCTCTCTGCGCTTGGGATATATACTTATAGCTGAAACACAGAATCTTGGTGATTAACGGGACCTGGCTCTTTTTAGGATGCAGCACAAGTTTGAAGTCAGGGATCAGCATGAAAAAAAGTTTTTACCTACTGGTTCTGTGTGGCTGGAAAATACGGCTGTAAAAGGGCAATCTGCAAGAAAGGCTGGGTTTACACCTAGCTTGTGATCGACCATGCTATTCTGACCGACACAGAAAGCTTTTTTGTTGGGGATACAGATCAAGCAGTCCGAAGGAGACTACATTTGCAAGGTTGTTTCTTATGGGCATGTCAAAGGATCCGTGGTGAAACCAATTTCAGGTATCCCTACGTACACCTGCAATGATGATCCCAAACGGGATCAAAGCGCAATGTGAACGCAGCCTACCATAAGGAAGAAAAATCCCCGACTGTTTTATGGTTATTTCTCACCATGTACAGCCTCCAATGCCTTCGTGGGGGATCTACAGCAACATTTCTCTATTTCTTTCCAATCAGTGAGGATATGTGCTCACCAATTGTCACATTTCATGGACACATTTGTGAGGGTAGTAGAAGAACTGCTAATCACTCTTGCCCCTACTTAAGACATTTGCTCCATGCCTCCGATGTTTACTGGCATGTGGACCATGAAGACTTTTGGTCTACTTAACTCTGGTAAATATGGGAAGAGAGCTGCATTGAGACTTCTACACATCTTATATTTCTACTTTTCGGAGGATGCAATGATTCTAGAACTTTAGCTACAAACATGAGTTGTGCTTTTTATTTATTTTTAACACAACTGTACGTTTTCAAGAATCTATGTTAAAGCTGTTCCATGAGGAACCTCATTGACCATTAGAAAACAGGTACAACAGTGATTGTTAAAGTAGGACTATGCCTTAAACAGCCTACAGCCAATCAGAATCACACAGCTCAAAAAAATTTAGGGATACTTGGCTTTTGGTTAAAATTTCAGGATCAACATAAAATTTCTTGAAAGTTTTTTTTAAATAAATTAAATGAGACTAACTTTAGAATGCACATGTCCAAATGTGTGGTGTTTCATTATATTGTGCACAACTAGCTGATCTCTAATCAGGTGCTTAAAAGCAAAATTAACAACAGACGCCTTACAATTGATCAACACTATCTCGCCATTGCAAAGCTTTAAGCAGGATGCTCTTGGACGAAAGTGTCCACTGAGCTAAGACTATCACAGAGTGTCATCAGCAGGTTGCAACACAGATGCAGAGAGATTGGAAGAGTCACAGGTACCCTTGCTGGTCATTTAGCACGAAGACCACACTGATGTAAACAATCACGAAAGGTCTGATGTGACACCTGGGTCCCTCTCTCCTTCCTTAAACGTGCCTGTAGTTGTGGAGCATTCATCATCCAGTTCCGTAGGGCATGGTTTTCAATGAAGCGGTCATCAGTGTGTAATGTAGTTTAAGGAATTCCACTTCTTTGCCTTTCTGTAACTCTTTCAGTCTCTCTGTATCTCTGTTGCAACCTGCTGATGACACTATGCAATACTCTAAGCCAGGCATCCTCAAACTGCGGCCCTCCAGCTGTTGGGAAACTACAAACAATGCATGATAGGAGTTGTAGTTTCCCAACAGCTGGAGGGCCGCAGTTTGAGGATGCCTGCTCTAAGCTCCGTGGCCACTTCCATTTGAGAGAATTCTGCTTGAAGCCTCACAACGGTGAGGTACTGCTGATTAAGTGTAAGGTGTTGTCATGGTCTCATGTCATCAAAATGTGAACAGCATGAAGAGGAGGACTGTTTAAATCCCAACTCAAACTTATCCCCTAAATGTATTGGGCAATTCAGGAATTAAACACCTCTTATGAATTTAACTCCTTGTTAGAGATCAAGTTGTGAAAAAAGGACGGAAACCTTGAACAGTTGGACATGTGCATTCTAAAGTTAAGAGATTATCTCATTTAGCTCATTTAAAACAATTTAAAATTTTATATTCATCCTGAATTTCAAATACCATGCCCTGGAATTAATGGCGCTCTAAAATAAGTAATAATAAATCTGTATGAACATGTTCTTGGCAAGTCCAGACTACTGCAAAATGCTTATAATTATTATTTTATACAGCCATGTAACGAAAGATGGACACAGAACTGCCGTCAAATAGCCGACTAGTCAAATTTTTAGTAACTACAGTGGGTAATTTCTAGACATGTAATCTTTTATACATTTATATTGTAGATAAATGGAATATTTTATGCACAGATCCAATTACACTGCTTTAAAATCAAGATCAAAGTTGTAAATATAGTGTTAAAAAGAAATCAATCACTTACCTTAAAATTCTCTGATTGTAGATGACCTTGTATGGCTCTATAGGCAGCATTCAAATCAGCAAAAATTTGGCATAATTTAGTTTCGAAACTGAAAAGACAATTAAAAAAAGGTGTTTGGTCTACTCAATACATGCCGGTTTCCACAACTACATTTACTAGGCCAGGCTACTTTTGAGGTTCTGTAAGACAAGATATATGCTGAAGGGCAACTTTGGGTCTCTGGCCAGTTTTGTTGCTTGGAAAACATAATTCATATTTTTAGATTTAAACATAGTAAATTATGGTATAGATGGTAACATACAAACAAAACCATGACAGCAGGCAACTCAAATCACTAACACTGGGTGGTCAAATAAAAAAAAAAATAAATAAAAAAAAGGCATAAGCCTCTTCCTAAAAAGCATCACAAAATCACTTATTTTCCCACCACAGCTGGTAATCTCGTGCATTCATCTGAAGACAGGCTGAGCCAAGAAGATTGATAGGAAACATTTTCATAGCAGATACCGTAAGGGTATGGTCACATGGCAACTGTTTCCCATGGATTTCTTCCATGAATTTCGCTACTTTCTTGACGCAGAGTTTACTTCATTTTGACTCCACACATTCAATACAGAAAATGCATAATCCGGTACTTTTTTTTTTTTTTTTCTTTAATGGTATGTATTTGGCATCCATATTGGCAAAAGTATGTGGCACAGTTCACAGTGATACCCATGACCCATGCTCCTATTAAAAACAATGTGTTCTGACACACAAAACGAGTTGGATATGCGAGAAAATTACACCATGCGATTATACACTTAATATGTAATATGAGCAAACATGTCAAAACTAAGATCCTAAGCTGTGCTACAGGCAGTGGGTTTGGAGTTATTTAATACTTTCACCAATGTACTGTAGTTCAAACCAATTTCTATAGACTGAGGTAAAGAATATTTTTTTGCTTTAGGGTCTTAAACAATGCAAACACTTACAATTTCCTATAGTATGATGCATTGGCCACTTTAGCCGAAGAGTTATACAAGACATCTGACACCAGGTATAATCTAGCAATCTGTAAAGGAAGGCGTACAAACATTAGAAGTATAATCAAAACAAGTAAAATCAAGTACAAATATTTCCATTAGCAGTTACAGATACAACTGTAATAAAAGGTATATAAATACCACTATTAGATCTTTAAAGGATAATTATTTGACCCATCCTTAACAATATAAAAGCACAACACTGAATAGATACCTTTTTTGGAAGGGGCGTTTTTAATATTGACAGCGATTCTGCTATGCAATCTACTATTTCTTCAGCCGCTTCTGCATGGTTAAGACAGAACATCATAGCTTCACCAATATCATTCTTCCGGGGAGTCAAACCACGCAGCACTTCTTCTAGTTTGTCCCTTTGTCTTTAAAAAGAAAAACGTACTATGCATTAAAATGCGACAATTTTATAAAAATCTTTTACGTCAACATCAAATTTGAAGTGTACCTTTCAGTTGTGTAAAATTATATACTATACCTATTTTGGTTAATAAACTTGGTTATAAAACTTTATTCCAAAACGTATGGTTTCAAATTCATAGATGTATTTCATTGACTGTAACACATTATGCATGTTATAAACACTGACATACTGCCCATCTTCTTACAATGATCATATTATACTGAGGGAATGCAATCTTTTTGTATTTAGACTTGAAGCTGACTATTCACAATAGATAAAATTCAGCCAAAGCCACTGCTTTTATTTGTCTACTGTGTATTAAGGTTTTCCAGATTTCTCTCAATGACAGATGACAGGGAAACACATTGCATCCTTTGTTCTTACAAGGGATCAGCAATAAACATGTACGGTTGGCTGAAAGTACACACTTGACGTAGGGCTTGCACGTTAGCCATCTAAAGTGTATGATACCTTTAGGGTATGTTCACACGGCGTATTTTCGGAGCGCATTTCACTGTGTACTTGCGCTTTAATACGGGCGAGATGCGTGCTGAAATTACGGTAATCCATAGTTCTGATAGAGAACTATGGATTACGCCTGCTCCCCCCCGCTGGTACAATATGATCGTATTGTACACGCGGGGAGATAAGGGACGTCATTTATTTGCGTTCGTGACACGAGTAATGCACGTTTATAGGGCGCCGCTGGAGAATGCGCTGGTCAGCACGACTCCCAAAGCACACGATGTACCGCGGCGCGTACTGTACACGCCGCAGTACATCATGTGAACTTACCCTTAGATGCGACTTCATTTAATGTGCTATGCATGAAATACATACTCTTCTTTGAGCGATCCTTTTTTGATAGGCTCCTCAACAAAAGTTTCTGTCTCCTGCTCCTCAGTCATGCCATGTAAATATGGATTTAATGGTGGTGGCCTCCAGAAGGATCCATTCTTGAACATTCTGAAGTCTTCTGTCCTCCACTTCGTAGGAGAATCCCCATGAATTAAATAAAACAAAGCACGTTACAAATACTTACAAAGAAAAAAATGGGGCGGTTTCTTTAAAAAAAAAAAAGAAAAAGTTGGTTTTCTTGGCCACAGCAACAAATCACAAGTGCAGCTTCCATTTCCTATAGTACTGAAAAATGCACTAAGATTATTTGCCATGGGTAGTCTTCTTACATCTGTGTCAGTATGGGTTCACAATGCAGTATTTTAGTCAGTATTTACCATCAGTACTTGCAAGCCTTAGGGTCCGTCCACAAGACAAGCACTTCCAGTCAGAAATCCACGTGGATTCGGATTTTAAACCAATCAAAACCATCCTCATAGGCCTCAATTGAAAATCCGGGTTGTAGTTCACACAACTGAGGTTGGATTTGAAAACCACCGTTTTTTTCCAAAAACGTAGCACATGCTCAATCTTTCGCTGCATTTCACTCGGAGAACGGTGGAACAATTTATCATTGAAGTCAATGGGATGGCATTAAAAACTACCAGGAAGCTTTGTGTACGTTTTTTGGTGTGGATTTTATCACGGATCCTCTTACAAAAACACAATAGTGGTCTGTGATGCACAAAAACTATTAAAAAACAAAATCCAAAGACCACGTGTAAAACCGACGGAAATACGCTCCAAAACATAAAAACAGAGTTAAAAATCCTCGGGGTCTTGTGTCCAATACTTGTCAGATAACACTGTTATAGGACTCAGAACCCAACGGGTATTTTGCTCTTTGTTTTGTGGATGTACCCTAAAGCAGGCGTGAAACCTACACAGAGATATGGTATAATGCAAAGATCTGAACCTCTCCCATGTTTTGGATTAACTTCTGGTTTTTAGCTTAAAAATACTGATGCAAAATACTGGCTAAAATACCACCTTGTGAACCCGGCCTTACGTAATTGTTGAGTGTCATCTTTCCATTGTGTAATTTCATACTACTTGCCTGCAATATCGAGTAAAGCTTCCACCTGTAATATACATGTGCTGGAGTCTGGTTTTCGAACAGGAACCTGTTAAAAGACAGATTTGAATATTCAAAGAAATGTTGTCTACTTCAAAGTAAAATCTGAAGACAGTAGGAGCCTAACGATGCAATAAGGAAAACACCAACAATCTTCATACCTGAACATTGGATTGTTAATTTCTCTGTTCATGATCATTGCTTCAAACATCGGACCTTCACGCACCACAAACTCGATCATACGATGGATCAAAGCGAGTAAATTCCTACAACGACAGCAGAGTTAAAGAAAAATGTATTCACACCCTACCTACTAGTTGCACTCCACCTAACGCCTATACTGGAGACTGCCGTGTGTTAACATACTGCATAGAAATGTGATGTGCGTGTGAGGGTGTCCACCGTCAAATGGGATGCGAGGGTAAATTTAATGTGGGAGGTAATACAGTAGCTGATGGGATCAGTCCCACTGAAGCATGGAGAACCTACATTGTGGTCTAGAAAGGCAGATATAGATATCCATTTTAAAGGATTTCTCCACAAAACAAGGTCAAACTTTGGCATTTTAAAAGCAACAACAGGAAGTGCTGGTTGTCAATTTAGAATTAGCGTTTCAGAAAATGTCAAATTCTGAACTTGTCAGCATGTCCAATCAAAGACAGTGATAAGTCCTCTACAGTTTCTGCTCAGCTAATTTAAAAATGAAAACTTGATACGAGTGCACTTCCTGGTGTCACTTATGCAAACAATGCCATTACCACTAAAAAGAAAAAAAATGTATACTGAATTCTGGCCTTTCAAAAACATTTATTAACATATGGAAATGTGTTTTAGGTGGAAACCCATTACAGGAAAATTGCACCTTAAACTAAAAATAAAAGGGTGGTTATTATATAAAAATTTCTTTATAATTAAGTCTGTTTAGTATTAGACTAAAAGCAGGCAGGGACTCTACATGTTTTTACTGCAAACTACTTAAAGTTATTAAACAAAAGGTAAGTTGTGCCATCCAAAAGGAGGAGGGGGGGATGGTTTGCCTACCTGTCCCCTACTGATCCAAAGCTTCCTGGGAATGACTTCTCTTCACTTTCGGGTTCTTGGTCTGATACACAAGAGGCTCATGCTCCATTCTAAGTGAAGCGTAAGCCTCTTGTCCCAGTCAGAGCGAGAGCTCGACGGTGAAGTGGAGGGGATTCTGGAAAGCTCCGATGCGATAGTCAGAGGACAGGTAGGCAAGTGTACCTTTTTTTTCGCCGCAGCTTGAACCCATTTTGGATTATTCCTTTTAACTTTATCTTTCTCTAACGTTCTCTATGCTGTTGCAGCATCTTATAATAAACCCGGCCATTCGGCAACCCCTCTCGTGTCTCTGCACAAATTCAGCGGCTACCGCTGCACACAGTGATTCAGTGCCGCACTTCAAGTGACCAGTAAAGGTGTCCAGGGTTATTGAAGATGATGCAAAACAGAAGACATATTTCATATTAAATCATTTATACACATAAGAAAATATCTTGGCAAATTTTTCCATAGTAACCACCATCTTATTTTTGTTTTAAAAGGTGACATTTTCCTTAGGCAAATGTCAGCTAAGAAAACTCATTAAGTTGAATCCAACTTTTACACAAACAAAAAAAAAATCATAAAGAAAAAAAAAAAGGATACTTTGTGCTTTTAATTATGGTTAAAGTGGTTCTACAGCAAAACAAAGTTTAATGTGAAATGGGGCCAAGATGAAACGAAAACCGAAAAAAGCGATCCTTACCTCCAGGTCCCTCGCCTCCGTGGAATTTACCGGAATCCGCTCCTTTTCACTTCCAGGTTCTTATCCTGACACACAGTCACTTAAGAGGCTCTCCGTTGTGTAGGGAAAAGAACCCGGAAGTGAAGAGGAGCGGATCTCTGTGAGCTCCGGAGCAGCAGAGGCGGGGGAACAGGAGGTAAGTATCACGCCCACCCCACATCCCAACTGGCACTATTTCCAAATTGTTTTCTCCACTGGAGAACCCATTTAACTTACAAAAGCATATTTCAGGTCCACATTCCCTTTTGTATTTCATTTCTTTTTATGAAGAACAAGATCCCAGCAGGAAAGAAAAACTCTTCCTGCTTTCTTCAACAGGGAGTGATTTCCATTTTTAATTACAATAAAAAAATATCAATTAAACCAATACAGGACGATGTGAACATGAAATATAACTTGCAGTAGTAATGACCTGAGGCATTATTTCACTATTTATCTGCTGCTATTTCATGTTTAAAATTGAACACTCCTTTGCTTCCTCAACATAAAAATGCAGACTTAAAATATGGGTTGTTCTTTAGAACATTTCTAAAGGTGGAGATCCCTGGAGTATTAAAGGTGGTTTAACTAAACTATCGAAATAGTATTACAAGCAAAACACAACAGGGTCAGTAAAACCCAATAATCAGTATAAATGATTAAAAAAAAAAAAAAAAAAAAAAAAAGAATAGTAAATCTATGGAAAGCATTGGGTATGTAGCACGTTGGTGCAACTTAATCTGGTAAATTTCCAGTGGAGCACCAATCAAGTAAAAAAAAAAAAAAAGTGGCCATTTTCTGTTGTGTGAAACCTAGATATCCAAATTAATAAATACATCCTAAAGCCTTTAAAGAAGGCAATTATTTTTGTTGTTGGGAAAATAAAAAACAAATAAAAAGAGTGGTAATTTAAATATTATTAGTAGACACTACAGTTTGGCCAATAGTTAGGAGCTTCAATTATGACAACAACCACATTTATTGGAGTCGATCGTACCAATGTCTGGTCAAAATACTTTCCCAATCCTTCCCTTGATGTTTTCCTGGTCCCCCGCTGCCGCAGACAGTTCAGCTGTGGTGTTGCTCACCAAGGCCAATGTCAAAGTCTTTGGGAATTTGAGCCGGATTCATTTATTTTTTTAGTGAGGTTGCTTTATCATCTTGAAGAAAAGACTGCACTTCACTGAGCAAGAGTATTATTTATGTGCGAATTGGTCGGAACTAGAACAAAACTGTATAAACGTATACCAAGCATACAGAAGCTTAAATTAATGTATCACATCTCGAATTTACAAAAATTAAAAACAAAAACGATAACTTTTAATTTATTTTTTGATTGTATATATTTTATTCTATGGTCTTTAAATCACGATTATGGGTCAGCCATCTTCCAGTTCAAGATTTTTTTTTTACAGCTGTCATACGCACAAAAGAAACAGAAAGCAACTTGATGACGTCTATATAAGCATTTTGTGGGCCTGCGCACAGGTCATGGTGCAGGGAGGAGGTGAGCTGTGTTCTTTACAAAATTGGGTACATTGGCTATGCACATTATATAAATGACAGATAAACCACTGATTCTGGCCATCTAAGCTGTATGGTGGCCTCCCGACGCTTACCAGACAGATGAGGTCAGGGAGAAATAGATCGTACAGTTGGACTTTAACTGCCTGATCATTTTGCTCTCTGCTAAATAATTTGCCACCAGCAATCTGGAAACCGCTTTCTCCCCCATTTAAAAAAAAATGCATGTTCAGCTGAGTCGAATGTGTATAGAAGGACCAAGCCCTTTACCCTTCATTGTAATCCTGCCAGTGATACGGAGGAGACTGCTGAGAAGGGATTAAGATATCAGGGATACTGAAAAATTAAGGTAATTTAAACAGGCCATCTCCATGAAAACGCCTGTAAATTGTACCGAAACGGACATTTCATGTAATAATTGTTCTTGTAAACTGAAATTAATAATAATAAAAAAAAAAAATAGGAACTGGATTATAATTTTTTTTCATATAACGCCAATACTCTGTTTCTGTTAGGCTATGTTCACACAATGTACAGCGGCGCATACAGTACGCGCAGTACATCGTGTCTTACGGGAGCTAGCGCTAATACACGTGTACTCTTGCGGTGCGGGGGGGAGAGGGGGAGGCAGCCCGCTGGCACCTTTAACATTCATTACTTCCGGTGCATATTCGCCGCAAGTAATTGACACGTCACTTATCTCCCCGCGCGTACAATACGATCGTATCGTACGAGCCGGGAGAAGAGGCGTAATCCATAGTTCTCATAGAGAACTATGGATTACCATAATTTCGGCGCTCATCTCGCCCTTATTAGAGCGCAAACACGTGGCAAAATGCGCGCCGAAATTACCCCGTGTGAACATAGCCTTATAGAAAATCCAAAACACCCCTAAAGAAACCATACTGAACTGAATGGCTTAATACTTAGGCTCTTGTGATTAATAAATCTCTGGGCAGCACCAGAGGGGTTTATTGTCCAACACAGTCCTACCATTCTGGAAAGGAGTGGTGGAAGGAGACCAGAGATTTCATCAATGTGACCTTCTCACATGGATCTATGTCAGAACTTCATTTCGACATGAATACATACATATTTATATGGAAGTTAGGCACAATTAATCATTTTAACATGTACTGCTACTGCAGATTAAGGGTGCGTTCACACGGCAATGGACAAATACCGGTCGGTTTATCCGAC
Source organism: Phyllomedusa bahiana (assembly GCA_025379985.1). NCBI lineage: Eukaryota > Metazoa > Chordata > Amphibia > Anura > Hylidae > Phyllomedusa > Phyllomedusa bahiana. Next base: position 69,533 of record JAODAL010005584.1, on the reverse strand, counting down.
CGGTATTTGTCCGGTTTGTGTGTCGTGCACACGGCCGGGGGGAGGTGGTGGCCTCTCCCTTTACATATTCCATCCGAAAACCGGACGGAAGAATGTGCATGTAGAATGTTTTGCGGGCAGCCCGCGAGCGGAAGAACTACCAGGCGGAAAACCTGTGCAGTGGGGACTGCTGCACGGGTTTTCCAGAGCCACGTTCTGCTCATTTTCGGACGTTTTTTCAGGCGGTCTGCAAAACCGCAAACTGCCTGAAAAACCGGCCGAAAACCCATGCCGTGGGGACATGCCCTAATAATGGATACGTAATCCAGATAAACCGGTATTTTGTAGAACAGTTTATTGTTCTACAAGTCTCCAGTCAATGCTAGTTAGATATGGCTCTGTTCACATTAGCATCATGCCTTCCATTTATAACAGTGCGATAGATCAATCGCATGAAAAACCTTGTTGACTTGAATACACATGCTATTTTGATGCAGTTTCGCCAAAGCCACAAGTGGTTCTGAGACAAGTCCTTCCATTATATTCCTCATTCCCTTTCAATCCACTTATAGCTTTGGCTCAAAAAAGACTGAAGGAAAAACTGCCTCAAAAACCATGTGTGTGATTCCAGCTTAATTGAGTTCTTCTGGGTTCCGGCATTATTCACAACAGGAACAGCGATGCAGACTGTGAAATTCTAGTCACTAAAAATACCCATAGCTTGCCAGGAAAAGATGGACATGGTGCACATGAATAAGAACTTGATGAATCTGTTAATAAGCTGTTGCTCAGTGAAGTCCCAATCAGCTCCTCAAGACAGCCAACCAATTCGTTGTAGTTCTGAAGGGGGATATTTTCTAAGTCATATGAGTAATAATAAAGAAAAAAAATGTACCTTTCTGTTGGGATAACCACTTTGACTATGGCTTGCGACAGAGTCTGTATATGAAGTCACATCAGATAATAAACATAGAATATGTGAGTATTGTTAACAAACAAGCAAAAATATACATATTCATTTAAAAACACTAAATATCTAGCACAACTTTTTGAAGGCACTTTGTGAAAGTCACGCTAAACACCTAACAAGATACAACGTAAGTGCCAATGAAGTGGGCAATAGTTGGAAAGTCCTGATATAACACACATTAAAGCAGTAAATAGGTACTACACTGGAAATTACAAGGGAAAGTGGGTTACAAATACTGTGCAATGGCCTAGAAACTATTGCAGGGTTACGGAATACAGCCAATTGCTAATGTCTAGATAAAACCCTCCATTTTAATAGTAAATACAAAATAAAGTAAAAAGATCCATACAGAGCTTGGTTACGTGGTGCAAATTTATCAGATTTAAGGACTGGGCAAAGCAATACATGCTAATAGACCTCAACCCACTATGGTAACGCTTGGTCAAACTCCACTAGAGCCACTGCCATCCTACTAATAACGGAAGGTTGCTGCAGTTTCATTAGTTGAGCTACTATAAGGGTAGGTTCACACATAGCGAAACTGTTGTAGAAATTTTCCTCGGCAATTCAATGACACCCCGCCTCTCCCCTCACACTAAGTCAGGTGGTTTTCTTTTCTGCAGAAACCAGCCAAGTGTGTTAAGTAAATGAATAAAAATACTTTACTGCCGACCCCTCCAACAGTCTTCTGGTACCCCGCTGTACATCCAATCCTCCAGCAGGTGGCTTCAATAGTCACAAGTGACTGCATTAGCAGAGTCCAGGTGTTTAGAGCACAGCAGGAGCACTAGGGGGAAGGCAGTGTAGTGGTTTGTTTTTTTTTCCAATTTATTTTCTTTATTTAATTATAATCTTTATTTATATAGTGGCAACATATTCCGCAGCACTTTACAACTTGTGGCTTTTGCTGTGGACTCCCAGCGGATCTGCAGTAAAATCCTCAACAATTGGGTTTTCCAGCTTGATTTTGACTTCCGCCATTAAAGGGGTTCTCTCACTACAAAGATCACAGGTAAAAAAAAGGGGACCGCAAAAATAAATAACTTTCCACTGTTTGCCTATAGTTTAGCAGACATTCCAAGCCTTCTGCCTCTAAAGTGCTTTTCTCACTGCCCGGGTTGGGTCCTGCCCCCTTCACCAGCATCATCTGTCTCTTCCCCAGGTTGAAGTCTCAGGAGCGCATATTCCAGCACATGCGCCTTGCTCCACTGGTCTCATTTTGTCTTCCTCCTATTTATGTGAAATGTTTCATGGCTACTGCGCATTCCCCGAATCATTTCACAAGGTCATCAATAACGCCAGTATGCTCAGTTCATTTCATCACTGAACGGAGCCCATTATCCTGCAATGTTACAGTATGGGCTGTATACATGTGCAGATTAGACACTACGGGCTCTGAAGGGTGAGAAGAATGGGTGCAGGACCCTCTAATACAGTGTTTCTCAACTCCAGTCCTCAAGACCCACCAACAGGTCATGTTTTCTGGATTCCCTCAGCATTACACAGGTGATAGAATTATGTTCAGTGCATTCTGCACAAGTGATATAATTCTTGTCAGTGCATTCAGTGGGAGACCCTGAAAACATGACCTGTTGGTGGGTCTTGAGGACTGGAGTTGAGAAACACTGCTCAAATACAACGCAGGCTTTGTATATAACTGTGGAGGTTTCCTCTGCAATCTAGACAAGCCCACCTGTGGCTGTCAAGACCACATAGATCCTCTCCCTCCTGTTGCCAACATTGACCGAGTTGCTGTGGGCATCGGGAACGAGCAATTCTAAGGTAGGGGCATGATAATATTATCTGACGGCAGGGAGGATAAGAACACCCTTGTTCACTGTGAAATCCCACCCCTGAATTTGAAAAGGAAAAGCTGTTTAGCAACTGAAGTCCTGAGATGAGAAAACCCCTTTAAGGCCATGTCCACACGGCAGGTTTTTTGGCCGATTCTCGTTTTTGAAAACCGGCTGACAAACTTTAAAATGGACCTTAATGTAAAATCCGCCCCGTGGTTTTTCAGACCGCCGGCGGTCCGACAAACACACATGTTCATTCTTTCGTCCGGTTTTCGGATGGAAGATGAATATGCCTATGTGAAGGGGGAGGGCTTTTCTCCGCAAACCGCGGAGAAAAGCCATCCCCCGGTGGCTATGTGCATGGCACGAAAACAGGACAAATACCGGTTGGATAAACCGGAATTTGTCCTGTGCCGTGTGAACGGCCCCTTAAAAGTCAATGAAAAAAAAAAATCTATAACAATATGGCAACATAAGTGATATGCCACCGATTTAAAACCTGCTCAACATGTACTTTTACCAGCGGACATATTTCCAGCGTCTGTGGACGACATTAACTAAAATCACAAACACTGTGCTGCCACTAGAATACTCCGTGGATGGAAAATCCACATTGTTTCAGCTATTTGTGAACATACCCTCAAAGTTTATAAAATAATTTTTTTATACTCTTAACATCATAAAAAGAGACAAATTATGAAATATGTAAAACCAAAACTAAAATTACACAGGAAAAACTACACTGCAATATTTTAACCAAGCCCTGTATGTGTTGGAATTCTAAATCTATTAACAATTATATCCCTGGCTTCACACATTTTCTAGAAAGGATTAAAACAATTTTCCCAAACAAGCTAAGGGACAGTACATTGCCCAGGCTACAAATACCCTATATATGTACTATCACAATATAACAGGGGCTACATGTGTAAAAGCAGGGGAAACAACTATTGTGAAAGATGTACTAACCTGTATGAACTATAACTCGACACGTGTGTGTATGCAGTTGAATCAGCTGAGTAGAAGGACTATATGATATTATTTTAAATGTTTAAACTAGAAAATTAACACCTTTGATTGTGAGGCAAACTCTGTTAAGCCAATTACCTTCTCAAAATCCTCCTTATTTTTCGGTGGTGGTAACAAGGGAGCATTAGGATTCTTGAGGCGTTCTCTAGGCTGAGCATTAAAAGGCAGACCGGATGGAGGGGGTGGAAGGGTGTGCTCCATCATAGACGGGGGAATATATATTGGGTGTGGAGGGATAGGCACTGCTTTTCCCCAACCGAGTTTCATTTCAAAGGACATAACCATTTTTCCTAGAATGACAAAAAAAGAAAAAGAAAATGAGGTAGAACATTTAAATGAATCAGCCCTGGCTGCAAACTGCAAACAGTTTTACTGGTTTTAAATGAATGTTTTTATTTTTAAAAATGGACACTCAATCCAGAAAGGAGTGTTTTTGGTAAAACCAATATTCCTGAAAAACAATTAAGACTGTTTAGTAGTATTTTTTTTTATCTTAGCAGCCCTATGCAATTAAAAATTACATATTAAATCTTATTTTCTAACTTAGTAGAGTGATAAAACTCCTGAATGACAGGGCACACTAACCCCTGTTTAGAAACGTTTACCTGCATGTAATCCCATTACAAATAGCAGGTAATGATATATTGATCACTATTGTTCTCTGGACAGGCCTAGATGAAGATAAGACTAGGCCGATGGGCAATGACAAGAGCAATAAATAAAAGTATAATGGGTTAATCTTTTTCTGCTTTGGGGAGGCTTTCAGCTTTCTTTACACGAACAATTACGCCTCTCTGGCTATAGCGTGGGAGAGAACGGTCAAGCGATCCTCACTGCTGTGCTATCAGAGCTCACATAGGGAAGTCAGAGACAAACCAGGAAGCTATGTACTTGTGGGAACTTAAAAGTTTTATGCAAAAACAACCCATTTCAAAGAACAGAAAACCTAGAACAAGAGCTGCATAATTCTTGTCAATATGTGCAAAATGGTTGAATGTTGATGGTAGTGTCTCGAACAGGTTACCCCAAGTACCTTATTATGTAAGGTGACAAAGCCTTAAAAGTGTTTGTCCATGTCATAAAAAATAAGTCTAATTCCCCTGGGGCTGTATTAAAAAAAAAAAAAAAAAAAAACACAATAACCTATAATCGCCTTTCCCCAGTTCTAATTTCCAGCACTGAGTATCACCAGTCTTCAGTTTCCAATATTATACTTCAAAAAAGGTACATGCCACTGATTTACATCACTGTTATAAAGTGAACAGCTTTCAATGTTGACCTAAGTAGAGGTGTCATCCTCGTTCGGAAGTAGAAGATTATAAGCAGAAGGTGGAAGAGACCCAGCCCCGGAATCATGTGGAAAGGAGAGTATAGATTGTGTGCGCTTTTTGTTTTTTTTTTTTTTTTTTTTTATAAGCAGCCCCAGAAGAATTCAAGTATGTTTTTTTTTTTTTTTTTTAAGGCATGGCAAAACCCTTAAACAGTGTTTCTTTACGGCTATACTGCCATGTTACTGCACAGGTTCTGCTCCTTCCATGACAATCAGGGCAGAAAAGGATTTCTATTGGCTGCGGCAAGCAAAGGATCATTATGCAGAGAACTGACTGAGCTTGTGTGTCCACCAGCACTTAGCTAATTTGGTGGACGTGCACATTGGTGTATATGCTGTGAATACCAGATAGAGATTTATTATGAGAGTAAATGTCATAACTGTCCAACTATTCAAAACAGTAAATGATGTTTAATGGTAGGAAAGTCCCTTTAAATTTTCTTAATTTCCTATTCTTTAGAGTAGCCACTAGGCTAACCAGACATAGTTACAGCAAACAGCAATGCTATTTCCATGCAGTGACCAGGCACTTCCAATGCCAACAGTTGCCATAGCCAGCTAATTAGTGATTAATAAAGGTGACAAAGTATATGTAATATAATTTGACTATCAAAATTAGAGGACAATTTACAAACGCCCGAATTCTTCAGAAAAAAATAATTCTTCATTGCCCAACAGTTGAAGAAAATGTTGTTGATGCTATACCATGCTACTAGAACAGTGTTCTACAAAATAAGCCAGTCCACAGTCCTGACCTAAACCCAACAGAAAACCTCTGGGAAAGCCTTGGCAACAAAGTTATGGCCAAGACACCCACAACAATCGCCCAACTGTGGAAGAGAGGACTAGAAATCCCATCACAGCAATGTGAGAGACTACTAATGTCCTGTGGCTGCAGGAGTGCTTTCACAGCAAAGGCCTGGACACTTCTAATCGCTGACTGTTGTAACCTTCAGAAAATTATCTTTTTCTGTGCTAGTCACTGCTCTTCTCTAATTTTGATCATTGTAATTTCAGAAAAATAAGTTTTTTGGTTACAGTGCCTTAAAGGGAATGTGTCATCAATAAATTAGTCATTGTTTAAGTCCCGTTTTTATGTTAAACACAATTTTTCGTTTTTTTTTTTTCCAGATCACTTTCAATATTTTTTAATAATTGTTAAGTCTTGTAGTTTTCACTTTGGCCACTAGGCCTTGTTTGCACTGCTTTAACAGCAGTCAGAGAGATGCTTTACAGTAGCTTCATGCACGTAGGAGACTTAAAGGGGTTTTGCCACGATGTAATGTTGCCATGGGATCCTCCAAAATGGGTAATCACTTTTCTAAATATATGTGATTACAAAAAATGAAGCCTGTGAGATCTACAGCATTGCTCAGTCCCCCTTAGATTCCTGAAAGTTTACATTAGCCACGACCAGGAGAGCTGACAAGAGCTGATCAGGCCTCTCTTGTGTGTTTGCACTTCTTTTCTGATGACAGGGAACATGAAGAAGCTTGCAAGGGGCTGGGGAGAAAGTGCAGTGTATGAGTCTGTCTGCTGTATAGATAATCCACTGGTTGTAATGTTATTATTTGAGTAAACTTTAGAAGACGCTCCCTTCTTCCTCGGTCTCTGCTCACCCACTCCCTCTCACCCTGCAGCAGTTCATGACTCAGCATGATTTGTTTATATTCTCTGCTGACCAGATAACCGGTAAGGAACTCACTTCGTGGCAAAACCCCTTTAAGACTGACTCAGTCCCATTGACTTCTATGGGAGAGTTTTCTAGTCATGCTCTGTGATGTGGGAAGAAGTCAGTGTGCAGGGAGGTGAAAGGGTGAACTGTGACTCTCTCCTCTTGTGACTGGTGGATCCTGTGTTATCTATTCCCACTGGTGTCTCCTTTCAGTTTGACGTCTTTGTGCCGATTATGAGCAGACAACCAAGAATCTTTCTGTACAGAACAGAAAGTGTCAAAGAATTATTAGGCTTAGTGGCCAAAGTAAAAATTGCAGGACTTTAGAATTATTAAGAAACACTGAAGGTGATATGGAAAATAAAAAAAAAAATAAAATTCTTAAAAAATATGTTTAACATAAAAACCTAAGTTGAACAATAAGTCATTTTTGATGACACATTCCCTTTAATTGTTTTGTAAAGCAATTTAGCATGGTAAACCTAAAATAAAAATGTTATAGGGGTATTCCCACTACAGTAAATGGGTTTCTCTAAGTCCCTATTAGTGAAATATTTTTTGTAATATAAAGTTATTACTAAATACGAACCGTTTACTCACTTTTTTTTTCCTTCTAAAGTTTCCTGCTTTGCTACTATAGTTCCCGACCCTGATGTACCTTGTGATTGGTATGACACTGCAGGAGGCTGGAATATCAGCACAGGCATCTTTCCTGCTGTGATTCTAGTTAGGCACCGAGAAAGTGTAAGAGTGAGACAGACTGACTGACTGACTGACTGACTGACTTTTCATCCAGTCTCACAAGCTGCTGTGGCACTGTTCCCAGTGCCTAGCCAGACTCAGGGCATGTCCCCACAGCACCGAGCAAATACCGGTCGGATTATCCGACCGTTATTTGCTCCGTTTTTGTGGTCGTGCACACGGCCGCAGGAGGGAAAGGGGGGGGGGAGGGCAGCTTTTCTCCACTGTTTGCGGAGGAAAGCCCTCCCCCTTCACATTGACGTGTTCATATTCCGCCCGAAAACCGGACGGAGGAATGAACATGCTCAGTGTTTTTTGGACCGTCGGCGGTGTAAAAAACCGTCCGGCGGAAAATCCGTGCAGTGGGGACCGCTGCACGGATTTTCCATTAAGGTCCATTCTAAAGTTTGACAGCTGGTTTACAGACGGCTTTCAAAACTGAAAACAGTCTGTAAAACCGGCCGTGGGGACATGCCCTTACAGTGCTCCCTGTAAGTGCATCCCCACACAGTGCTCTCTCCTCTCCAGTCATTGGCTGTAGGTGTTGGGTAGTGCAATCCTAGAGGGGAGATGATATGCTCAAACAGCAGCTCACTGACACAGGAGACGTATTGCGCTTCTGCTACTGATTTAGTTTCTATAGGACATGAGGAGCTTACAGGAAAGTAGCATGCTGCCATCACTCTGTACCTCCCAGGCAATTTGAAGCACACATGCCCCTTTTTTCAACTAAGAAGAAAACACAGAAGCTTAAACTTATGAGGTGAGACTTTCCCTTTAAGCAATGAAGATTAAATTATTTCTGGAAATATCAAGTGTTCATCGCCACTGTATCTGGAAACTGTTTTCAGGTCTATGATCTACATCACAAAAGTAAAGCAGCTTCAAATGTTGGGAGAGGCATATACACAAATCCATTTCAATAGACAGCAAAAATTACCGTTCAAGTTCTTCAGTGCTCTTTCAGCATCTCGCCTGTTCATAAAGGCAACAAACCCACAGTTCCTTTCTCGTGCTCTCTCCTCATCTGTGCGTGGCCACATAATTTTAACACTAGCCAATGGACCAAACCTCCCAAATTCCTGGCACAGCATCTCTTCATTCATCTGTATAAACAATCACATGTCAATGGATACATACATATTCACAAGTATATAAATATGCATACACCACCCTTTCATATATACTGTCGATTCTAGGACCACTACAAGCCTACTGCGTCTACACTGCTGACTATATGAAAAACTAAGCTTCAGGTGAATCAAGAGATCAAAATGAAAGTATATTCACACACCTTTCCCCCACTAAGAAGTAAAACCAGATTATATGGTGTAAAAGACCCTTTTTCAAACACCCAATCCAATGCAGAGTTAACCCTTTTCTGCTGCAGCCAGTTTTCTGACAATCTGATTTTTCAACTCCGACGTGTCACTTTATGTGAGAATTAACTTTTTAAAGCTTCTGATACTGGTTTTTGTTACACATTTGACGCCACGGAGGGGAATTAAAAAAATAAATAAATTTAAAAACAGCGTAGCAGTAGCTTGAAACTTTTCATTTTCACCAAGAGCGCTGAAGAAAAAGCACCCAAAGATTTGTTATGCATGCACAGCAATAACTCATATGTGGGCGTAAACTGCTGTTTGGGTGCACAGCAGTGCTCCGTAAAGGAGCACCAATTTTGCTAAAAAAGGTTTACGACTGCCATGTCACAATTGTAGCGCCCCTGGAGCACTAGTGCAGTTTGAAAAATATACATCACACAGCATTTATAAACGGGTGCAGTGCATTTTGACCCCACATTTTTCTTCTTCAAGAAATTAGTGTGAAAGAAGTGCAAAGTGAAAATTCCATGTACACAGATATGCCGGGTCAGTGCCCAATATGCTGTGCCCAGCCAGTGCCACTGTGGGGGAAAAAAAATGTCTTTCATGAAGAGCTTTCTAATCTTTTGCCTGGAGAGATGACTGGGCTCACAGACAAAAGAGCATTTATGGGCTAACATGGCAAGTTAAACAGGCGTCTGAAGCTTTTTATTGAGTCCTACATTGAATTTGCTTCAAGAATTGACATGACACTTTTTCAGCGTCCAAAACAGTATCCAAAGAAGCACGAGAACGATGTTTTACATAGGAATCAATGAAAATTAACTAGGGGGGGATTTGGAGGCTTTTTTGATGCGGTTATTGGCGCGGAAACGCTCTAAAACCAGCCGTGTGAACATAGTATTGCAGTATATAGCTTTGTTTTCAGTTTGGGAAACTTAGTTTTTTAAAAAAAAAAAAAAAATAAAAAAAAAAAAAACACACAATGTATAAGTAACTCATCTACAGAGATGTATTTCTCAGGGATGTATGCTTGGGCAGATTTAGAGCCAAGATAATCAAGGACTGTGTTAAAAACTGGCAATCATATAAAGACTCATCTCAGGGTTCGAATCGTGCATGGTCACATCCAAAATGTGGCAACGCAGTAAGTGAAGTTGTACACAGATGTCTCCACTCCTGTCTTATCTTTGGCTTCTTCACTTGCTCAGAACTACTCATATAAAACTGTCAGTCCTGCTGTTCACAATGCCTGGTCTCACAGCATAATGGAAGCTTATTTTCCCTTAGTCAGCAAGGGCGACAGCAATACAGGAGGTCAAGTGGTTCATGCTACCTTCTCTGAGAGCATGACATCATAGAGGGAGAAAAGCTGAGCTATGTTATTTGTAGGTTTCTATGATTTGGGGCAGGATTCTTAAATAAAAAAGCAGAGAAAATACTGACCAGATTCGTTAAGAGTCAACAGGAGTCCTGCTTACCCTGCATACATACAGTAATTAACAGCTTTCCCTCCATCAGTGTGTATACAGAGGTAACGATCAATCACTGTATGTGGGCAGAGTCCGCAATATTTTCAGTTTCACCGATTTTCTCAGCTTTTTTTACTCCGTAATCCTGCTTTAAAATACAAACTTATACAGGCAGACCCCGGGTTACGACGAGATAGGGACTGTAGGTTTGTTCTTAAGTTGAATTCGTATGCAAGTCGGAAAAGGTATATTTATTAAATGTAACTCCAGCACAAAAGGTGTTTTTTTTTAGTTTTGGATAGTGCAGGGAAGAGTTTTTATATTTGTTTTGCTGTCTGTTTCCCAGTTAAGAGGACTTTACCTCATGTGCTGCTGTGGCATGCTGGAACTTGTCGTTCCACAGCAACTATCTGCTGTGGAACATGGAGCTACAAGCGCCAGCATGCCCCATAGGTCTCTGTAACTAGGGGACAGATGTAAGTCGGAATGTTGTAAGTTGGGGACTGCCTGAATATCACAAAGCTCAGCTTCTGTCTCTATCACATCCTGCTCTCAGTTAAGGTAGCATAAACCACCTGATAGGTTTCCTTTAAGAATTACAAAATAAAGCCACTTTTTACAGATTTTTTTTTTTTTTTATGTATATAAACTTTATTAGTGTTTGTTTTATTTAGTTCTTGAAGTGGTTGTCAATGGCAATCTAATGGTGCTCCATGCATTCGACTATGCCAAAAGGAGTTATCTATGATCCAAACCAATACTTCAGGCATAGCACTGTCAGACACCATCAGGCTCCCATTCTGAATGTTCAGGCTTAGCTAATCTGCCTACATGATCATTAACACAAATATGTATGGAACACTGTGGGAGCTACCTTTTGTTGATGATGCACATATCAAGAAATGTCAGCTGTAGAGATATTCACTAAAGTAAGTGATGAAGTAATGATTCCCAAAATAGAGTAAAATATTTTTTTTAAAAAAAGCGCTCTTAAATCAGATTAGTATTACCTGGGGGTTGATGTTTCCTAGATATAAATTAGTTGTGCTCGGATCTCCAACATCATGTGATCCCGGGGCATAGTCATCAAGAGCTGAGCGAGAGAGATAGAGTGTTAATATGGAGAAAAATATAGAAAGTTTCAAATAATATTTCGTATACTAAACAGGTTACCACCAGAAGCTCGGTTTCTTCTTGACTGAGGGTCCACTGAAACAAAACAAAAAAAATTATATATTGGGTAATCATGTATATTTAACATTCTAGATTCAACAAACCCAGAACTTGAGAAATCTCAGTACAATGCTAGTAAACTATTACGTGTGAAACGCACATTTGTTACTACACTTCAGACACATTTTTGATGACAGTCTATTGAGACATTGGATGAAACCATCACACGTATATATTTCAGGACCCCTGTTACATGACAGATGAAAAGGTAGCAGGTACTACTAATATGGGGAATTGTCAAAGTAAAAAAAGGCCTTAATTAGAATATTTTATGCTATTTCCACACACTAATATAAAGTGGCAAAACTCCTAACACTACATTGAGAATAACTACTTTTCTATCACCGATTTGAACAATTAAGTGATCGAGCATACACTATAGTTTTGTAATTACATAGCTGGAATTTACCAGTGAAATGCTAAGGGTAAGTTCCCACGGTGTATTGCGGCGCAATACATAGTGTGTGTCGGAAGCTTGCGCTGATCAGCGTGTACTCCCACGGCGGGACGGGGGAGGGGGTGGGGGTTCTGGAGCGGCAGCCCGCCGGCCCCATAGACATGTCATTTATCTCCCCGCGCATACAATACCATCACATTGTACGAGCAGGGAGAGGAGGCGTAATCCATAGTTCTCTATGAGAACTATGGATTACCGTAATTTCGGCACACATCTCGCTTGTATTAGAGCACAAATACGCGGCGAAATGCACGCCGAAATTACGCCCTGTGAACATGGCCTAATGTATGCAATTTAGTTTTGGCTTCAAGCTTCTAAAAAATATAAATACTATTTTATGATATTTTTAGGAGAAATATTTGGGTCCTAATAATGAAAAAATAAATTCTCACTTGGGCGCCTCTGTCCTTCCCCATCTGTTTGTGGAGGCTCAAATCTGCTCAATCTGCCTTTTGTTTTGTGCCGTTCATCTCTCTCTTCTTGAATCCTAAAAGAAAGAACAGATCAGGTAAGGAAAAAAAAATGTATGATGTCAGCTGGCCATCATATAGTGACCGATTATTGTTACAAGTGTTCTAGGTACTTAAAGTTTTCTCACCATGCAGTTTCACACAGCAACAGCTTTAAAATCACACATGCTGTTCAGACTGTGGACGAGTCTATAGCAGTGATTGATACATCAACTCTGCTGTTCCTAGCCATTCCTGTTATACTTTATAAATCGCTTGCACTCATGTCAGTGTACTATACAGAGTACAAAGAGTGCTTACTGAGCTAAATGAGAAGTTTTCAAAGTCCGTAGCTAGAGTTAAGACTCTGCAGGAGGTGATTCAACATTGACAGACTGGGTGACTGACAGAAACTTAGAGCAATGAGAGATAAGAGACATAGGAGAGAGATGTGGGGAGAGATGGTCGTAACCAGATAAGACTTTTGTGCTCTAAGAGGAGATAAAATCTTCTTTATTTTCTGGCCAAAGATAAATCAACAAAGCAATCCGTTTAGCAAAAAAAGTCTTCTTCTAAAATGTAGGGACACATAATTGCTCATCATTGTAGTAAGAAAACTCCTTTAAAGAAACTCAATTTAGAATGATTAAGAGTAAGCAGATTATGTATTTCTAAATGGTCTTGTAGAAATCTTGCAAAAAACACAGCTAAACCTAGACTATGACATGACCGCTACACCTGAAATAACCTATTAATACTCTTCAAAAGGGTTTGTTCATATAATTTTTTTTTACCACATATATACGCTGGTGCTGCAATAGTAATATAAATAAAAACGAATACTCCCCTCAGTTCCTATCCCGGCGCTTACATGGTCTCTGTTCTTCCAGAGTTTTCCGTTTACTTCTTGGTCCTGGCAGTCGGAATCTCAGCGACACAACCGCTAATTAGCTGCAACATGTTCACAAGTGAAGGGCTGCAAACTGATGTCAGACAATGTACGTGACCACTACACAGTGATATGCCAACTGCCAGGACTAAGAAGTAAACAGAAGACCTGAGAAGATGGCACACAAGTGCTGGAATGAAGGTTAGAGAGAAGCTTTTTTTTTTTCATTCTAGTACTGCAGCACCAGCATAAGTTTATTTTTTTTTTAAATTACGTGGATAGCCCCTTTAAAGGGGTTTTGCCATGATGTAATGTTGACATGGGATCCTCCAAAATGGGTATTTAATCACTTTTCTAAATATATGTGACTACAAAAAGTGAAGCCTCTGAGAGCTACAGCTTTCTTTCCATGCCCTTAGTTACCTGACAGTTTACATTAGACAGGACCAGGAGCTGATCTGGCCGGGCTTGCACTGTATGCACTTATCTGATGACAGGGAACATGAAGGAGAATCCACTTGTTCTAATGTAATTATTTGTGTAAACATTGTAGACTCTCCCTGGCACTGCGTCTCTGCTCAGACACCCTCCCTCTCCCCCGTGACTCAGCATGCCGAGTTAATTTTGTCTCCTGATCAGATAACAGGTAAGGAACTGACTTCTTGGCAAAACCCCTTTAAATGTCTTTAGAAATTAAGCAAAAATTAATTTAGATATATTATCACAGAGTTACATCACTGATTTACATGCTATAAGCTCTGGCTAATCACGTTACACACTGATAGCAGCTCTTTACTACGGTTATTACAGAGGGAAAGCAAACGTGCTATGTAACATCGCTTTTAGGGTATATTCACATGGCTTATTTTGGGGCGCATTCTGCCACGTATTTTGCGGTGTACTGTGCTTAATACGCATGGAAATGTGCCCCATAACTACGGTAATCCATAGCTCTCATAGAGAACTATGGATTACGCCTCCTCTCCCTGCTCGTACAATGCGATCATATTGTACGCACAGGGAGATAAATGACATATCAATTACTTGCGGCGAGTGATTAGCTGCAGCACCACATAATGCCAATTATATCTGTCAAACATTCTTTTTTCCTTCTTTGCTGTTTATAGTGCAGTAAAAATATCTTGTTAGCTTTATTCTACAGGTCAGTACAAATGTCTAATATGTATATTTTTGTATAATATATACAATGGGCTACAAAATTATTCATACTCCTTGAACGGTTCCTCATTTTTAGACCTTAGCCACAAACTTAAAGGGGATGTATCGCTTCCTTACTTCGGCTGATTCACACTGCTCTTAGCTTCTCAGCTCTGTGAATGCAGGGGCGTTTCTTCCCCTCCCAGCTGATGACATCATCCCCCCTTTCACTGCTGGCCTGAGACTCCCCCCCCCTCCCCTCCCCTCTGAGTCCACATATCACTGTGTCTCTCCCTATCAGTCTTATTTTATAAGAGCTGTATACATACCACAGGCTGCATTCAATCTAATCTGAGCACTGATTCCTCTCACAGCTGGAGATGTATTACAGCTTTCTAAGAACAGCACAGATCTGCCTGCATGCAGGAGAGTTAGGCACAGGGTCAAAACTGTCATGTTTTCTCATTGTACAATCTACTGAAGTCTGTTTCTGCTAGGTGTGGAGACAGAAAAATGCTACGGCCCTAAACTCGAGTCAGAAAAACACAGCTCCGTGAATCGACCCGGGGGCTGTACAGAATGTAAATGAGCTCTCAGCTAGCGAATTGCAAGGAGGGGGATTAGACCCACACTGGATATCAGTGTAAATAAAAACACAAGATAAGGGACACTGTGAGAACCAAGGCACTTTTGCTAATGACATCCAATTGCAAAGTTGCTTGTTTTCACTGTCCCCTTATTCTGAAGACCATTTAATGAAACGATAACACCCCTTTAAATGTATTTTATTGATATTTTATGTGATAAAGGGACACAAACTAGCAAGTATTTATGAATTGTTTGAAAAAAAAAAAAAAAAAGACACTTTTTAAATTTTTGCAAATTTAAAAACAAACGTGTGGTTTGTATATGTATTCGGCCTCCTGTACTCCGATACCACTAAATAGAATCTAGTGAGACCAATTGCCTTTAAAAGTCCCCTAATTGCGAATTATTTGCGGCTGCAACATTTAAAAGTGAGGAACAGTTCAACGGGTATAAATACTTTCGGAACCCACTGTGTGCATACACACAGATACGTATACATATATACAATCATACACATACACACATATATAGGTAAATATCTATACACACAAACATTTTTTTCTTGTGTGGGTGGATAATGGGCAGAAAAAAAAAAAAAACAGCATTTCTCACTAATTTCATAGGCGCATTTACAGTAGCTGTAAGCCCACCATGACAAAATGACCATCACAGTATGGAAACTGGCACCTATATCTGACATTTATCACATCTGTTACATTTTCGATACATGTTATTAAGGGGTTGAGAGAATTTTAATGTATATTTTTTAAAAGAATGTACTTACTGCTTGAGCTCTTCTTTAAAGAGCTCTAAATTACTTTTCTTCTTCTCTTTCTCTCCTTTCTTTAAAGGCTAATAAAAAAAATATCTGTGTTATTAAACAACTAGGATATAATCAGAACAAAATTATCAGCACTTCAACAAATACGACAGGCTTAAAGGAGTTGTCTCACTACAAAAATTAGCTTTCAACATGTAGTGAACGCTAAATAAAGACTTTTTCCAAATACATTGCTTAGTTTATTTTACTTTATTTATTTTATTTTACTTGTTGAGGAGTTGAGATGTTATCTGCTGAGTTCTCTCTGCTCTTATCTGAGAGCAGGGAGTGAAGTCACCACAGGATGACACACAGGACGCCAGCAGCTTAAGAACAGTGTGTTATCGCTTCAAACAAGCAGATTACTTGTTTACTTTGAGCTCTGAAGCTCCCTGTACTATGGATACAATCTCCAGCATGGTGAGACAACCCCTTTAAAGCTTTATGTTGAAAAAATAATTAAAACAAGTTTTAAAAAATATCTAACGGCACATATTAAGTATTAATGGTGTACAGTGTTCCCGGGGAAGAAAACTGAAAGCTGGTTTCTAAATAGATTTATACCTTACAGGGCTGTGGAGACGGAGTCGTTGCCCATTTTGCAGGAGTTGGAGTCGTTATAAAATGGACCGACTCCCAAAATATATAATTAGTTGGTCCAGTTAGTTCGATGCAGTGCCAAGAGCAAGAGAAATTGGGTCCGGCCAGTGCTACTGCTAACATATCTTCAGCCTCATCAGATGAGTTTAATTTTGAAAAGTATTTGGATGATATGGAGCAGGCAAAGCGTTACTGCAGGGGAGAAGATCCTGCTCCCATAGCAAACAGATTGACCAGATTTCAGCAAACGTTTTCACTTGCTTTCAAAGAAGAAGATCAACCATTCATCAGAACCGACTGTGCATGAGGCAATACATTTATACCCTGACATTGTTAGATGTTGCCGATGTGGTCACCGCTTTGCCAACAACCCAAGTTAGTGTAGAAAGGCCGTTCTCTGGCCTGGAAATAATAACATCAGATGCGAGGTCGTCTATGAAGGAGGATCTGATGGAGGCGATACTATTTCTCAGAACAAATTCCTGGGCTCCACAAATGTTATTCAGGACGTTTTTGTTGAAAACTGTTTTTTCCCCACTTACTTCAGGTTTTGCACATTTAAATTTTTTTACGTTTTTTGTGTTCTAAAGTCATATCCAATAAATATATTTTACACCAACAAGCAAAAGGATAACAATGTTTTGAGCTTTTAACTTTTCGGCTCCATATCTCACCATCCTCTACAGTTCTGAACCTGAGACTACCCTCATTTTCCAGACAATCATCTCTGCTACCTCATACATAACTTTGACCTGTAGCTATTTAGCATCTGCTTAGTTCTGCAGATTCTTGTCATGTAACTGCACTGTTAGGCTATGTACGGGTGAAATTGGTACGTATTTCGGCCCGTTTTTCGCGCCGTACTGCGCTCAATACGGGCCGAGATACGTCCCAATAATTACGGTAATCCACAGTCCCCAGACCTCAACCCAATCGAACACTTGTGGGCAGAGTTGAAGAAAAAGCTGTATTCATGCCCAAGTCCAGTCTGCACCAACATTGGGAATGTGTAGACGAGACTGGGGATCCAATTTTGGTCAAGACTTGCTTGAATCTGGTCCAGAGCCCAGAAGGATTCAGGCAGTGCTGAAAGCTAAAGGTGGATTTACCAAATACTAACAAAATAATAAACATTAACACTTTGATTTTTAGGAGCAAAACAGTAAGGCTATGTTCACACGGCTTATTTTGGGACGTATCTCGCCCCTTATTTCGCGCCGTACTGCACGAAATACGGGGCGAGATACGTCCCAGTCATTCCGGTAATCCATAGTTCGCATAGAGAACTGCCAGCTCCCCCGTCCCCGTACACACGCCGTAATTGTGGGGCGAAATACGTCCCACAATTAAGCCGTGTGAACATAGCCTAACAATACAGTTACAGGAAAGAATCTGCAGAACTAAGCAGATGCTAAATACTTGCAGGTCAAATTTATGTATGAGATAGCTAAGATGATTGTCTATAAAAATTATTGTAGTCTCACGTTCAAAGCTGTAGTGAATGGTGAAATTTGGAGACAAAGTCAAAAGATCAAAACATTGTTAGCCTTTTGCTTGTCAGTGTCTGTTCTACCTAAATGGCTTGATTATTGTATCATAAGGTGATAAACAGCCGGATGTTTCCATTTTACTGCAGTAAAGTTATCACTTAAATAAGCGGCATGTATGAGGGAGTCGGAGTCAAGAGTCAGGGAAATTGAGGAGGCGTGGCTTTGGCTTACCGACTCCACAGCCCTGATACCTTATACCTATGAGACAAATTTCTCATTTAACTACAAATTGAACTGGATAACAGTAAACATGTATGGCTGCTCTTCTAAAAAGATTTAAAAAATATGGTTTTCCACTTTGTCCACTAGCCGAATACACTTCTCAAAAAAAAAACAAGAGAGCACTTAATCACACTTCTTTGAAATCAACCTGTCCAGTTCCGAGTCAACACTAAGCGTGAATCCATTTTTCCTGCTGTTGTCTGTTCCAGCACAACAGGTAGAAATTAGCAATATAATCCCTACAAAGGAGTGGTTCTGCAGGTGGTGACCACAGACCATTTCTCAGTGCTCATCCTTTTTGGCTGTGGTTTTGGTCACTTTTGCATTTTGTCCTTGCTCTCACCCCTAGAGGTAGCATGAGGAGGTGGTTAGAACCCACAGATCTTTCACAGGTAGAGCAGCTAATCCAGGATGGCAAATAAATGTGAGCCGTGGCAAGAAGATTAGCAGTGTCTGTCAGCACAGTGTCCAGAGTATGGAGCAGATACCAGGAGACATGGAGGAGCTATAGGAGGGTGACAACCCAGCAGCAGGAACGCTACATCCTCCTTTGGGAAAGGAGGAACAGTGCCAGATTCCTGCAAAATGACCTCCAGCAGGCCACTAAAATCCATGTGCCTGCTCAAACTGTCAGAAACACACTCCATGAGGTCCCCACGTCCACAAGTTGGTGTTGGGCTACAAGCAGGGCGATTGGCATTTGCCAGTGAACACCAAGATTGGCAGCTTTTACATTAGCACCCTGTCTGGAGACGCTGTAGAGAACCTTCTGCCTGCAACATCCTCCAGCATGACCGGTTTGGCAGTGGGTCAGTAATGATGTGGGGAGACATTTCTTTGGAGGGCCGCACAGCACTCCATGTGCTAGCCAGGGATACCCTGACTGCCATTAGGTCCCGGGATGAGATCCTCAGACCCATTGTGAGACCATATGCAGGTACAGTAGGCCCTGGGTTCCTTCTGATGCATGATTGCTAGGCCTCATGTGACTGAAGTGTGTCAGCAGTTCCTAAATGATTGATGGACTGGCCTTCCCGTTCCCCAGGCCTGAATCCAATCTAGCACATCTGGGACGTCAGGTCTCATTCCATCCACCAACACCATGTTGCACCAAACTGTCCAGGAATTGACTGATGATCCCAGGTCTGGGAAGAGATTCCTCAGGAGAACATCTGCTTCCTCATCAGGAGCATGCCTGGCATTATAGGGAGGTCATACAGGCACGTGGAGGCCACACACACTACTGAGCCCCACTTCCTTGTCTTAAGGCATTTCCACTGAAGTTGGATCATTCCAAATCCAGACCTCCATGGGATATTTATTTTGTATTTCATTGATAATTATTATGTTTTACTGTTCAACGCATTCCACTACATAATGAATAAAGAAATACAACTGGAATATTTCATTCATTGAGATCTAGGATGTGAGATTTTAGTGTTCCCTTTGTTTTTTTCAGCAGTGTACAATATTTTAGCAAAGCTCCTTTTTATCCACTGAAGGCACCTCTATATTGTTAGGCCACTGGAAAAAGTAGTCTCAGAATTTGGACACCTGCACTTCTCAGTTAGAAGGGTTTATTTTGGGAGCTCTATATATTTAGTGGATTGCTGCAAGGCTGTCATCACACTATGTGGGCGGGATCTTTCAAGACTTTAAAAAAACAAACAAAAAAAAAACGCTCTACCATCTCCCATTGTGCTAAATTCGAAAATGAACCCCTACTTACCTCTCCTGCCACCACCATTCCATCACTTCCAGATCTCCAGTGTGTCCCCCCCCCCCCACTGATAACATCACAATAATGGATTACATACTGCTGCAGCCAACACAGATCTTGTGATCATTTACTGCACATGAGATTGGTTGCAGCATCATGTGATCCATAAACATGACGTCATCAGTGAGGGACTGAGGAGGGGGCTAGAGCGGTGGTGATGACAAAGGTAAGTATGAGTTAATTTTCTATTTTAACACAGTGGGAGGTGGTAGGGAGGTACCACAAGTCCAAATACTTACTGAAGCTAAAAATATAAGGGCTAAAAGAGGAGATCTTTTCAACTTGTTCTAGTCCTAAAACGTAGCTTACCAGGAGATGCCTCGCAAACAAAAGTATCTTACAAACATGTAGGGACAAGTAATTAAAGACTTTTTTCCAAATATATTGCTTGTTTTTTTTTAGATAAAAGATTTGATCTGCTGTAAGTGCTGCCCACAGCTTGAGAACAGTTTTATCTCCTTTTTAGATAGAGACTAATTACTTGTCTACTTTAGAGCAGAGAGCTCATAGATCAGATCTCCTGCTCTCATGTCCGTGCAATTACAAGAGCTGTTAATATGGAGCGGATATGCTTATCATTACTCAATAGGAAGAGACTGACTAGGAAGAGAATGTCAAACGGTTGGCAGCTCTGAAACGGTGTGGTGAGACAACCCCCTTAATATTCCAGGTGTAATATTTATTGTACAACAGTCATTGGAAGTTGGGGAAAAAGTATGAAAAGTTTTTCTACCTTGCTCTGTGTATGTGAGGGCTGGAAGATCACAGCCTATTACTGTCATCTCTCCCCAGGAACTGTCCTTGGCGACACTGGGAGGAAAATTTCTCAAATTTATCACCCACTTTCTCAGTCAGAAAAATAAGTGCTCCCCGATTGTTACATTTGGAGGGAAGGGGTGTCTTTAGCACAACTAAGTAATACCATGCACTGCATTAGAACATTTTTCGATGGAAACATTTACTAGATAAGGAGAATTAGACTATTTGGTTCTGGGTAATATTTGAAATCAACCTTACACAAAAACAATTTAGAAGTATGAATACTGTATATCTGGCTCTTTTCTTTTAGGATATTTCATGCGTCTGAGGCTCCGACACCAATTTTAATGCATTTTTACAAAATATTAAAGGGGTTGTCTCACTACAAGGATTGCTTTTTATGTTAAAGATCTTGCAAAAACAAGTCACTTTGCAATATATGTCCATTACCTATTCTGAGAGATCCCCCTCTTGTATGAGCTGCATCAGCTCCTCAAGTCGCTATAGCTACAGACCTGTTTGGTCTCTCCTGATAGGCTACCAATGTTAGTAGCTATAGTTACAGATCTGGTGTCTTCAGCATTTCCTCACTGCAGGCCAGTAGAAGCCAGTAAACACACCCCTGAATTAAAAAATGAAACTGAGAACAGGAGTGAGGTAAGATGAATCCTTGTAGTGAGACAACCCCTTTAAGCTTTCACTCAAAACTGCAGGAAAGCACTACTGGTGTTTTTTCTTCATGTGCCAGGTGATTAATTTCCAGAAAAGTGTAATAGAGTATACTATGATTTAACAATCTAGGTTTTGGGTTTGTCAAAAGTATGAAAATATCGAAATAGCTTAAACACACAAAATAAGAGATTCCCTTTTCCACAAAAAAGCACAACAGTTTTTTATGAATAAAGGTCGTGTTTACCATAGTTTGTTTTCTTACTGGTTTTTTAGGTTCCAGGGGTAAAATCGGAGGGGGTGGTCGCTCAATAGGTGCTTGCTGAGGTTTGGGTTCAGAAAACCGAGAGGAAGGCTTATACAATTTGCCTTTCTTTTCATCCATCTCACTTTCATCTGAAATAGATTTAAAAAAGAGGATTAATTTTAAAATCCATGCAAATGAAACTTATTTTACTGAAGATTGATTGCCACATTCAAACAATATACTCATAAAAATAGAGCAGCATTTCAGTTTGAGAAGCTCAGAGGATGCAGTCATTTTTATGCAGTTCATGGTTCCTAATCAATGATGTAATACATGTATTTCTTGCGGGTTTGGTTTTGATTCCAGCAATACCCTTTTTAATAACAGGTTTTCCAGCACAAAAAATGTGCTAAAAATCCCTCCTCGGTTTTATTACTCGAGCACGGGTCGGCCCTGGGCCCGCCGGCAGCGACTTTTTCCTGCTACTACACTCCTCGGGAGGCTTTTAGGGGGCAGAATCCCGGGGTGAGCTGACAGAAACCGGGTGCGGGCATTTGGCCCGGGGGGCTTTTTCGCGGAATTTTTTCTTTCCAACCTGGGTTTTTAAACCCCTTGGGACACATACAGGTGAAGATACCACTAAGCAGGAGGACACTCATCAGGGCCCTGGGGGTCCTAAAATAAATTTCAGGGCCCCCCCTTGGGGCCAGAAGATTTGAGGGGCCCGGGAATTCTTTAGCAGCGAAGGGTAGGTTTTTTTTTTATTTGTTTATTTTTTTAAAAAAACCCAACCTATAAGGAAAAAATTTCCCTTTCCCCAAAGGGCCTTTATACCATCCTTTAAACCAAACCCAAAAATTGGGGGCCTTAAAACTCCCCCAAAGCCTACCAAAAGGGGGAAAAATACCGCCTTTTTAAACTTTCCTATGGGGGACATATCCCTTTCCCCAAGGGACTTTAAAACTCCAAAACCCCCCCTAAAAAAATTTTAATTGGAACCCAAATTTTTATTTTAAAAAAAAAAAACCTTTTAAGCCGCGAAAAACCCACCCAAAGGCAAAATTTACGGGGGGGGCCCCAAAAGGGTTTTAAATTTGGTGGCAAAAGAAAGGGGGCCTCGGTTTTATATTGGGGTTTCCCGGCTTATACTCGAATTAACCCCCAAAAATTTTAAAAGGTTTTCCAATTTTTTAAACCTTTTCTTTCCTAAACCCCCAATTAAGGCAATTTTCCCCACGGTTTAAAAAACGCCCCACCAATTTACGCCGGGTTGGGAGGGGCGGGAAAGGG
Organism: Phyllomedusa bahiana; assembly: GCA_025379985.1. Taxonomy (NCBI): domain Eukaryota; kingdom Metazoa; phylum Chordata; class Amphibia; order Anura; family Hylidae; genus Phyllomedusa; species Phyllomedusa bahiana. Next base: position 46,505 of record JAODAL010005584.1, on the reverse strand, counting down.
GGGCCCCGGGCACCTTGCCGGCCCATATACTATCTTTAATTTTAGCGCGCGAAACGCCGCAAATAAAATGACTTTTTCCCCTTTAATCCCCCCCGCGGGGTTTTTTTCCCGGAGCCGGGTTTTAGGGGAACGTAATCCCATTTTTTTTTCCAAGGTTAACTTTGAGATTCCAATTGAAAACCGGGACCTCCCCCCCGGCCCAATTTTTCCCCGAACCCCCGCGTTCCCAACCGAAAAAACTTCCCATTTTAAGCCGGGGTTTAACATGGCCAAACAAATTGTTTGTCCGGAAAGGGGGCTATTTTCACATGGGCAAAAATTGCGGGACAAATTTCGCCCAAAATTTAAAGGGCCGGGGGGTGCTAGAAAGCGGGGGGGGCGGGGCCGGGCACTCGCCAGCCCCAATGGGACATTCTTTATTACCGGCAAAACCCCGCCATGAGAATAAGGGGGCCAGTCCCCTTCCTCCCCGAAATTGTGCGAGCAGGAGAACGTTTGCCATATTCCACAAACAGGGGAAATTCCCCCTTTTAAATTACCTCGGGGGACAAAATTTTGACCCTTTTTTAAAAGGCGCGGTTTAAAAAAAGGGGTTTCCAAAACGGGGGTTTCCCCCAATTTTAAAAAGGAACTTTCGCCATTTTTTTTTTTTTTTACTTATTTTAAAAATAAAAAAAAGCCCCTTTTTTTCCAAAAATTTCCTTTTCCCTTCAGTCGTTTTTAAAATTTCTAAAAGGTAATTTCTTTTTGGGCCCGGGGCCAAATAAAGGGGATTTTTGGGAAACATTTGTTGCCGCTTAAAAAACCCGGCACCCAGGGAGATATTTTTAACAGCAGCTTCATGCACATAGGATTTTTTAAGACATTTTTCGGGTCCCATAATTTTGGTAAAAAGGAGGGGTTTTAAACTGTAAGGGGGGGAAAGGGGGGGGAAGCTTTTTTGGCCCCTTCCCCCTTTTGGACTGGGGGCCCCTTTTTGTTAAATCGTAAACACAATTTGAAAACCCTTTTCAGTTTGACCCTTTTTGCTTTTTACGGATAATGACACAAAGGCGAAAAGCCCCTAAACAAAACGGGGAAATGCCCAGACAAAAAAATTAGGCTTAGGGGGCCAAAGGGGAAAACGGGCGGGGACTAAAAATTTTATTAAAAAAAATCTGAAATTTGACCCGGGAAAAAATAAATTAAAAAAACAATCAAAAATTTTTAAAAAATTTTTAAAACTAAAAATTTTGGAAGTTTTAAACAAAAGTCATTTTTTTTGAATGCCCCATCCCAAAAACTTTGGTAAAACCCCAATTTTTTAAGCTATTTGAAGGGTTTCTTTTTTTTTCAAGCAATTTTCTTTTTTTTAAAAAGGACCAATTTTAGATCCTATTTCACTCCAAATCTTTTTCTGGCAGGTGACCAAATTCCCCACAACTCTTGCACTGGGTTATTTATTTATTGTTTTACAATTTTAAACGCCAAACATGATATTTTTGTTAGACCCGGAAGTTAAAGGATGGAGGTTTTCCTTTTTTTGATTTTTTTAAAAAAGGTAAATTTTCCCCCCCAAAAAAAAAATGAAATTTTTAAAAAAATTTTTTTCCAATTAAAAAGCAACACTGAAAACCAAATTTTGCCGACACAGCACCAACACCAAAAAGCAACGCTCACAAAATGCTTATCTTTTTAAAGGGCCCTTTAAAAAAAGAAATTGAAACCCCCTTAGGCTGGGTCATTTATTTATCCCGTCTAAAACGTTAAAAAAAAAAAAAAAAAAATGAAATTTTTTAAATTTAAAAAAGGGTTTGGGCCCTCATCTATTTTTTTTCACAAATTTTTACAAAACTTTTCCCATCTCTCACTTTCTTTTGCAGGCGGTGGGGGTTTTAAAAACGGCATGATTTGGCCCTTTCAGCTCTCCCCAAAACCTGTTTGAGACTTGGTGAGGAGGGGTTGAAAAAAAAAAAAAAAAAAAAAAAAAAATTTCATGAAAAAAAAAAGAAGCTTCAATTGAACAAAAGGGGGGTGCTTTCCCCCGTGTTTTTTTTTTTATTTTTTTTTCCCTGTGTAAAAAAGGAACAGAAATTTAAAAATGCGTAAAATTTCTGAAACAAAAAATTTCCCACCAAGTAAAAGCCCCCCAAAAAGCTCCCTCCCCCTAGGACTAAACAATTGGGGGGGACCAGGGGGCATTAGCTTGTTTTTTTCTCTGAAATGAAAAAATTGGAACACCCTGTTTTTTGGAAATAGTCTTTGCTTTTACTTTTACCTACATTTTTTAAAAAGAAAAAATTAAATGAGAGGGGAAAATACCAGGGTTAACCTACATTTGATAAGAATTTACCTAGCTGTTCCAAATTTGGATTAAATTATGAAACTGGCGTTTTTAAAAAAACCAAAAAGGCATTTTTTTTTTCTTGGCTAATCGAGCCAAAAGGCTATTTTCCACACGGAAATTTCCCAAGGGCGAAATTTACGCCCCCCCAATAACGCCGTGGGGCCGGGGCGGGACCCGGGGGGCGGGCACCTCGCCGGCCCATAGACTTTGCATTACCAGCGGCACGATTCGCCCGAGCAGGGAGATGGGGAACGTAATCCATATTTTTTCTCTATGAGAACTGTGGTTTTACGGGAAATTTGATTTAAGACGTAATCCACTGAAATTTTGGCGACCCCGGCCCCGTAAATACGACGGGAAATACGCCCAAATTTTTAAAGGGGCCGAAAAAAATATACCCTAACACCACTCCTTTTTAAAAAAAACATCTGGGCCACTTGAAAGTAGTGCTGGCACCAAAGCAAAACGAAAAAAAATATACCCAAATAGTGGGGAGACGTAAGGAACGATAGACTGCAAATCCACATGGGAAACCAATTTGAAAATTTTGCTTAGGGGCATTAATAAATTTATTTCTGGCAAAGGGCCTAATCAAGAACATGCCAATTAGTCACTCACAATTTTTTCCGCATCAAAAAACAGGGGCTTAAGAACACTTAAATCCTTTAATGAGGATAAAAAACATTATTTTTGGTTTTTCAGGACACCACATCCCCATTTTTTACTTTGGGACAATGCCTCCTCTGACAAATGTTTTAACTTTGCTAGCATCACCTCCTTCAAATGCTGCAAGGAATTCCTCATAAATCTCAGCAGCAGCTTTTTCATCTTCCTAAGTAAGAAAAAAAGAAGGAAAAGTCTGTACCTTAATATTCAAACTTTATTGTATTCAATGTAATTGAAAATCACACAAATTTCTAGTATACATGTATTAAAAATTCTGCTCATGTGCTTCTTATGACAGTGGAGTCGGACCCCAACTTAAAAAAAAAAAAAAAAAAAAAAAAAAAAAAAGGTATAACGCACATTCCCGTCTATAGAAACAGTTGCCATGGACTAAACATTGCGTCAGTCATGTGACCTCCTGGCATCTTTTAGACAAAAAAGAGGAATAAATTTTTACTGGTTTGTTCTAGTAACTCTTTCTTACAAAAACTGTTTATAACATGGGGGAGAGGTAGTTTAAACTCTTTCCAAGTATAGTCTTTTTTAAATTTTCCCGGGCAGGAGATAAGAAAATTGTGCTGTAGATACCGTATTTTTCGGACAAAGGGGCCAAATTAAAACAGGACCCGCAATAAAGGCCCCCGGCCCATAAGGCGCCCCGCCCATAAGGCCCCCCGGACCAAAAGGGCGCCCCGCCCCATAAGGCGCCCCCGCCCATAAGGCCCCCCGGGACCATAAGGCGCCCCGCCCATAAGGCCCCCCGGGCCCAAAGGCGCGGCGCATAAAGAAAAAGTTCAAGCAAAACCCAAAACTTTTTTCCCAAACATTTTTCACAAAAACCTCAACTTGTAAATTTTGGTAACAAAAATCAATACACTTACAGTCTTTTTCAGTTCATTCATCCCCCACAAACCAAAAATTTCTTATCTTAGTGTCAGAGTTAAACAGTTCACTTTTCTGCATCAACTTTCTCGGTCCCCCTCACATTATCGAGTCAGTCTCGTTCTTTTGCTTAGCTTTTTCAGTTATTCCAGCCTTTTTGAAAGTTTGGATGATACGGGAGCGATACCTTCCCCAGCATCCAATCCATTTTCACATAGGGGGCATAACGGGCACGGCTTTGCCCCCTTTTTTGGGTGAATTGTGGTCACCTTCGTCATCCAATTCCCCATGCAGCCGCAATTTAACCTTAAAGCCCTTTTGACACCAATATCACGGCTGACCCTTTTTGGTTAACCCCCCGGAATGACGCAAGCATGAATTTGTTTTCCTTTACTTTGGGGTTTGACGTATGGGCAAAATGGGCACCATGGATCACAGACCAAAGGGGTGGGGGGTTGGTGAAAAAATCCAAACCGGTCTCTTGACATAGACCTCCCTCAGCCCCACTCATCTTCTCCCGTCCCTCCCGCCCTTTGGGTTTGCCCTTTATGATGACACCAGCTGAAACGTTCTTTGGGGAAAGTCCCTCTTAAAAATGACCATGGGTAGTTTTTGGCCATTAGCCTGACAGGGGAGAACCACAGTGAAAAAGGACTTCTCATTTCCCGTGGGACTATAAGACCGATGGTCCCTGTTTTTTCAAAATACTTGTACGGGGTATCAAAAGTGAGGGGGGGGGCCTCATCCATTTTAATGATGTTTCTGGTGGATTTCTTTTCACTTATCTTGGTCGCTAGGGGGCGGGAAAAAGCCAGCTTCCCATAACCTTTGGCACTGCGGCAACAGTATTCTGGTGCGGGTGGAGAGATTTCCCTTTTTATGAAACGAAAGCACCAGAAGGACCCACCTTTAAAGTCCTTGACTCCATTTGCGGCTAATGCTGGGCTTTGATCCTAATAAGACAGTGGAGACGCTTTTACTGCGCTTCTCTGTTTAATAACCCACTTTCTAGTTGTCCTCCAGAGGGCCATCTTGCTTGTTTCCTCTGAAACTCAGTTTGGTTCTTTACCCGGCGCAGGCATCTTCTTTTCCCCCCACTTTCGCAAATTGATTCATTTGTTGAATTCCTGGCAGCTGCTCTATGCCATGCCTACGCATGACTTAAGCTTTTAAGCTTAAAATCACCATAACATGTCCTTAAAAAGGAGGGATTTTTCGGGTAGGGGATAAAAAATTTACAGTACTATTTTAATGCACAAAAAAGTTGAAACACAGATATTCTGACACAGAGGTTTATCACCGCAGAAAAGGGCGCTTCTGACAAGGAGCCGTAAGGCCATTCTTTATTTTTTCCCTGCCGATTGCCGCCGCGGATTCAGCCGCAATCCCGGGTTACAAGGTCCTTCCACTTATTGAGCCTTAAAATTTTAAATCCCGCGAAATACCCCAGTGGCACTTTTTTTTGGGAACCGATTTGTAACTGATTCGGGAAATTTTTACATTTTTACAAAACATTACAAATCAGTGTCACTAAATTAGCTGTAAATACGTTCTGAACAAAAACTGGGGAAAAATGAAAGTGAAAATTGTTTTATATATAAGGGGGCACCGGGCTATAAGGCGCCTTTTATTTCTGAAAAATCTTAGGCTTTTATGGCCCTTATAGTCCAAAAAAAACGGTACACACAGGTTTTCAATCCTGCCTGCTATTTGCTTTCGGCAGGGAGGACACACCAAGCACACAACTTCCACACTTAAAACAAGTGTGTTAACTTTAACAAACAAGGGGGACATTTCTTTACTTTGACCTCGAACTCTCGCAAATTAGACACATCTCTTTTTCCCTTCATGCAATACAAACGTGAATACGGAGCGGATATGCTAGACGCCTCTATTGAACTATCCACAGCCTAGCCAGGAAGAGACAATATGCATGAATCTAAAGCTGCTTTTGGCTATGTGAAACAGCAGGGTGACATAAGGGTGCATCCCCACGGCAATGGCAAATACGGGTCAGTTTATGCGACCAATATCTGTCCTGTTTTGCGGCCGCGGGAGGTGGGGGGGGGGAGCTTTTTTTCCCCCAGAGCGGGGAAAGCCCCCCTCTTCACATTGATAGCACATATTCCGTCCAAAAACGGGGGAGGACTGTGCATGAAATTTTTTTTTTTCGGGGGCCCCTGGGCACGTTTTGCCATTTTGGCCATTTTTTTAGGTATCCATGACCACCTGAAAAAAACGGCCGAAAACCCTTGCCTTGGGGACATGCCCTAACCCCTTTCATTTAGATTACAGTGTCGCACACTTAGTTATGCATCTTTTCATGAAACAATGTCCCTTTTTGTCAGGTGCGGTCTTAAAACAGAAAAAAAGCAGCACCACCAATATTGAAAAAAATAGTGACAATCACCCGAGTCAGTACACGCTATGTTTCAACTCCTCAATGGTCTTAAACACAAGATAAATGTGGTGTAAAGCATGTACGCCAGTATTGTCACACACTGCCATAGTAAATCTGCCCTATGTTTACAGCTAGATGTCTCACCTTCTTTTTCAGTTCCTCTTGCTCCTTCTTGCTTAGTGTCCTTTTGGCAGTGCTCATTTTCCCAATGCTGAACGCTTTAAGTTTACTCTCCAGGAGAGGTTGCTGCAAATTGAAAACAGATCAGCTTTGTTAATAGGCTAAGATGCAAAGATTCATAATTCCCACATCCAGACACAAATCTCATTTTCCACACATAAATGTGCACATGTTGTAGATTTCCTAATCTGTACCATGGTCATTCCGTGGTGGATATGTTGCATTGATGATCTCCACAGTAAAAAAAACAGCAAAGTCCACAAGTAACATAGATTATGCAGTGGATTTGTAGCGGGGCCTACCCGGTTTCCCCGAAAATAAGACAGACAAAACAAATATAAATATAATATAAATATATATATATATATATATATAATTCTCAAAGTTTAGAGTCACAATCCATAGGATATATGTAAAGGACATTTTATGGCAGCTGCAGTGACTTCTCTCAAAGGATGGCAAATGTGACATGCTGGGACGTGTAGAACTAAAAGTCCCAGCATGCCCCATAAGCCATCCTGTGAGATGTGCGTCAGTATCATTGCTCTGTTCTCCCCCCCTCTTCCCTCTGTTACTTACATGTACTTTGTCTACTCTCCTTTGGATGTTCAGGACCTGTGGTGACATCAGTCACATGACCTCCGTGCACAGGTCCTTCAACCCTCTAATGATTTCCGCCATGTCTTATTTTCGGGGAGGGCCTTATATTAGGGAATTCAACAAAATCTCTGCTATGTCTTACTTTCGGGGGTGTCTTATTTTCAGGGAAACACTGTAGCCTTACACAAAGTGCTATAGAGCCGTCACCAGGAACATTTATACATTAATAATGGCTATGACATTTACGCTATGTTCATACAGATCTTCCACCCAAAAAAATCCACAGATTCTACAGGATGCATCTCCCTTTGATGAGAAAAACCTGCAGTGTACCCGATTCGCATGAACAAAGCAGTAATATAAAAAACATTATTAATCTTCTACATAATAAAAACAAATTGCTGATTTTTTTACAAAAATAAACCAGACATTTCTACTAAAGGGAATCTGTCACATTAAATAGGCTAAATGATTTGCGGGCAGCAGGTTACAGAGCAGAAGGAGCTAAGCAGATCGATATGCATCGCTTTTTTGGGGAAAGATTCAGCAGAACTTGTAATTTATTCATTTAAATTTTTCATTATTTTTGTTTAAGAGTCCAGTGGGTGGTCTGCTCAGTGATTGACAGCCATCGCTGTATGTACACTAATGAAGAAGGCAGTCACTCACTGATAACACCGCCCACTGGACTCTAACCAAATCTAGTCAGAAATTAAAATAAATAATACAAACTGTACTGAATCTTTCCCCGTCTGCTTAGCTCCTCCTATTCTAGAACACGCTGCTCGCACATCAGATCGCTTGTTCAGTGGGACAGGCTCCCTTTAAATTGGTTCCTGAGATTCGTGTAGCCTTGAACCAAAGAAAACCTTTTTTTTTTTTTTTTGCAGTAATTTGGCATGACTAACGCTACACTTTCTTAAGTTGCTTATTCCTAAGAGTGTGATTTCTATTTGTTCAGAGTATGATGTGTACCACAAGTACGGGAACATAATTACAACAGGCTTGGGTTCACTTCCCACTCACGTACTGAACATGCAGCATAATGTGCACTTTATGAACAAAGCGCTACAGGAGATCGGCATTCTGACTGTGAACGTCTTTGTCCTTAGGAGCGAAGGGGAAAAAAAAACTGCATTTCTCAAAAGAAAAAAGGAAACCTTGAACAGAATGACATTTCTTTCCTAAGATGTCTGTATAAACCGAACCATTTCTACAATCTACGTCTGTAGCCCACAAATAGTACAAAGTTCAGCACTGTACTGAAATTCTAAAAATGGTGTCCCCCAATTGGAGAAAACCCATCCGTAACCAGCATATGCCTTTCAGGTATCACGTAACCTGCAGCGACCGAGAACAGATAACGCTGGAAACACGGAGGCCCAGAAAGGATGGATCCTTCGGACGTCTGCCACATCATCTTGTGTGGCTTAGACACATCGCGCAGGGAAGGGCAAGGACCGGCTCTCCATCGTCATCCAGATTAAAAGATATAAACCCTTTAAATATATTGCTCTGTGTGTAGAGTCCATACCATATATGGGTTTCTCTATCTGACTTGAACTACAGACATACACTGTTTCCCTGAAAATAAGACATCGTGCATTTTTAGTTATGAAATTCAGAGTTTGGCTGCTTATGCTGATGTTTGTGATGAAATCACTACAGTATATTAATACATGTTGATGTTGTGTTCAACAATAAATGTGAATTATTGTTATAGAAAAAAAAATCCCCTAAAAATAAGTCTTATCTCATCTTTAGGAGCAAAAATTAATACAAGACACTTATTTTCAGGGAAACAGGGTAAATTAACTTTTCAATGATATTCTTATTTGAAATGTAGTAGTAGATAAACAAGCTCCTGTGCTGCTAAGACACAGCAGAGAGTGACCTCACCATGGTTGGCCACGGCTGCTGAAGCAATTAGAGCAGAGAGGGGATCAGCTACCTAGGGAAACATGTGGACACAAGCAGGAAATCAGAACTGCTCTGTTTCTTAAAAGTTTTGTCTCACTACAAGGATTGCTTTTTATGTTAAAGATCTTACAAAAACAAGTCTCATTGCAATATATGTTCATTAACAGTGTCCTACCTATTCCTATATATCCCCTCTTGTATGGGCTGCATCAGCTCCTCAGGTCACTATAGCTACAGACCTGTTTAATCTATCCTGATAGGCTGCCAGCACTGGTTGCTATAGCTACAGACCTGTCACTGAAGCCCAGTAGAAACCAGCAAACACACCCCTGAATTCAAAGTGAAACCAAGAAAACTGAGGTATGATGAATCAATGTAGTGAGACAACCCCTTTTAGGGAAGCAAAACCAGAACAGCAATGTATTTGGTAATCATCTTTAGTTACCTCTACTGAAATGTTTAAAGCTAAACAATGTGTGGTGATAACCCTTCTAAAGTTGTAATCATTAAGGCTGGGTTCACACACTGTGATGTGAGGGCCGAAAGCCACAGGCATTTTTATAACATTGCTGTGGATTTGGATTGCGGTTATTGACTGCACAGCTTTAATAAATCCATTTTTTTCGTTTTAACCTTTGAAAGCCAAATCCCCATGGGCTTCTGTGATATTGCAGACAAAAGGGCATTAGGGAAAGACTGGAAGCTCACTGCGCCCTCTATTGTTTTTCACAAATCCTCAATTTACTTCTGATTCACTGAATCTTTGATATTGCAGGTCAGCTTTATAGAAGTCAATGGGGCTGATTTGCAATACTGACAGTAAACTATGGACAGGGTAGGTGCTTTTTGGAAGGGAATTTGGTTGTTTTTTCTAATCCCCAACAATCTCTTTAAAATGAGTAATGGATCTATTGGGCCTTTCAATATGTTCTAAACAAAAAGAGCCTCCATTTCAAAGGTTACAAACTCCATAAAGCACCCAATAAAACCAGCAAAGTCCGAGAGCTACGAGAAGCCTGTAAGCAGAAACTACTCCATGGAAGACAGAAATAGCTCTGCTATCAGGAGGAGAACAAATGGCTTCCCCTGACCACTTAAGGGACTGGTGTGCTGTTCAAGCCTGTTGACATAGCAAAGGCTAGAGCAGAACTCTGGGTACCTCAATGTGTGTGAATTTTTGCGAGTAAGGCTATTTTCCCCAATCCCCCTTAAAATTTTGCGGGCAAAATTTCCCCGCCCCCCAAATTACCCCCCGGAGGGCCGGGCCGGGAGGGGGGAGGGGACGGGGGCCGGCATGACAGCCAATTTGCTAGCGGCGCGGTACGCCCAAAAAAAGGGGACCTGCCCAATTTTATCTCCCACCCGGGCGAAATCGCCGAGCAGGGGGGAGACATAACCCATTTTTCTAAAAGAAATTTTGGGGGTTTAAACCGAAAGTTCGGGGAGGGAAAACAGCCCAAAAATTTGGGGCGCACTTGGGCGCGAAATTTAACGGACTGAATTCCCGCCCAAAGAATAACCGGAAAAACAGGGCCTAAGCCCCTTTCTAAAACCAAATATCCTTAAACTAGGAACAAGAGACAGGCAAACTGCAAAACCAAAGTTTAAAAATCAGAAGTTTTCACCCCCAAACTGAAAATGTGGGGCCACCTCCCCCCGGGAATCCTGGTTTCCCAAACCAAAGGGGCCCAGCAGATAACTTGAAAAAAAAATATATACCATAAAAACTTGAGTAAAAGCCAGTCACTGTGGGGGCGCTCGGGGCGCGGGCAAAGGGCCCGGGGGTTGCCCGACAGGGACGCCTTCACAAAAAGGCGGCACCTCAGGAGCCCCTATAAACTAAAAGGCCGAGTGGGGCCGCACATGGCCGGGGAACCAAAAAGGGTTGGGAAGGGAAAACCCACTGGGGGGCACAGAAAAAAGGGGGCTCCCGCCACCCCCGGTGGTCCCGACGGCCGGGCAACCACGGCTTTCCTGGGTTACCGGGCAACAGGCAGCGTGTCAAAACCCCCGGGCTGCAAGGGGGTGGCCTTTGGGAAAACCCCCGGCCCCTGGGCCTTTAAAAGCCCAAAACCCCGCGCGCGGGAACGGGGGGGGCGGGGGACCAGGTAAAGGGATTTTTTTTTTTAATTTATTTTTAAACTCCTAAAACCGGGTTCCCAAACCAGCCTTACGGGGCCGGGCCCCCAAAACCCCTCCTAAAGCCGGCCCCATACCTCCTACAGCCGGGCCCCAAAACCCCTCCCCTACCCAGCCGGCCCCTTCCCTCCCTTTACGGGCCGGGCCCCAAACCTGCCTACACCTGCCCAAAACCCGGGCCAACAACCTGCCCTATCCGCCTACAGCCTGCCCTATCCCCTTGCCTATTACCGCGAAAAGGGGGCCAAAAAACCCCTATAATCGGTTTAAAGGGGGACTTTATAACTGCCTTTTTAAAATTCCTTGGGGCCAAAAAAGGGGGCCTTTTTGGGAATATACCTCCAATTTTGGCCATATATCGGGCCTTTTAATTTCCCAAGGGGGGACTTTTAAAACTGCCAAAGGGGTAATTTTTTTGTTTTCCATTTTTTTTTTTAAAAATTAAAACCAGTAGCCGTGCATTTTTTTACCCTAGGGGCTTATACCGAGTCAAAATTTTTTTCCCCCGTTTTTTGGGGCAAAAGAAGGTGCCGTGGGTTTTTTATACCGATTATATACGGGTTCGGGAAACCCAGCAATTTTAGGTAAAGAAGGGGCCCCTACTTATTTCAATCCCAGGGTGCAAAGAGTACAGGAAAAACAAAAACCAACGCGTTAATTCCCAAAATTTTAAAGGGGAAATTTTTGCACTACTGCCTAAAGGAAACAGGTTTTTTCCCTAATGGGGTTTTTGAAAAAAACTTTTGGAGGGGGAAAAAAAAAAAAAACAAAAAAAACCCACAGACAGGGCACGGATTTAGCCCTACCAAAAAACCAATTCAAAATTCCAGACACAAATAAAAAAACTAAAACCATAAAAAACTCCTTTTGCACAAGGGCCCAAAGAAGAAAAATTAAAAACCCCCAAATTACGTTTTTTCCCTAAAATCTGGAAAAAAGCCAAGTTTTTAAGTCCTCAAAGGGGGCCGGTTCACATTTGGTTTAGCCCGCCGGAAAATTAGGGGACCGTATTAAGCTCCAAACCCGCCGGAAAAAGGGGCGGGAACGGGCGGGCCCGGAGCCGGGGGGGGGCGCCGCTGGCCCCATAGACAATGCTTTAAACACGGCGCGTAAATAATGTGCATTCACTTTCTCCCCCCGCGGCGGATTCGCCGAGCGGGGAGGAGCGAAGGAAACCACTGTTCTCTATAGAGCAGTGGATACTGTAATGACTTCCCCGAGGACTGGCGCCTACTGCAGCCAAATCCGCGCGCAGTACCCCGCCAAACCGCGGCAAAATAACCGTGTGAACGAGGCCTAACACAGCGTCCACAATTTTTTTTTCCCCGGGGGACCTTTTTGGGATGCACACAATTTTTCCACCCCATGGGGGGGGGGTTAGGGGGGGTTATGGAGAGTTGGATTTTAGAATCACCAAAAAAAAAAAAACCCCAAAAAGGTAACGGTCCATGGGGATATCGTATGGGGTAACCGTTTGTCAGCCCCTGTGGGTAGCTTATACAGGGTTATAATAACAAGAATAACTCTGTCATTACAAATATACTGCCCCCCAAACATGATACATACTCCCCCCTCAAATAGTTAAAAAGCTCCCCTCATAGTAGTGTACAAGTGCCCCCCATACGTGATACTAGCGCCCCCCAGTGCATGATACAAAGCTGCCCCCCAGTAGCATGATACATACTCCCCCCATAAGTGATACAACTCCCCCCAGTACAGTGAACATACCCGCCCCCAGTAGCTGATACATAGCTGCCCCCCAGTACTGATACATAGCGCCCCCCAAACAGTGATACAAAAGCTGCCCCCCATAGCAGTGATACATCTCCCCCCAAAAGTGAAACATACTGCCCCCCAGTAGCATGATAGAAGCCCCCCCCCAAGCAGTGATAGATAGCTGCCCCCATAGCAGTGAAGAAGCCCCCCCCCAGTAGCAGTGTTACATACTCCCCCCAGTAGCGGGAACTAGGGGCCCCCCATACATGAAAATAGCTGCCCCCATAGCAGGAAGATAGCGCCCCCCAAACAGTGTAGATAGCCCCCCCCATTAGCGGAAAGATAGCTCCCCCCCAGTACTGATAGTACTGCCCCCCAGTAGCATGATATAAAGCCGCCCCCCATAGCAGTGAAAGATAGCCCCCCCCCCTAGCAGGATAGATGCCCCCCCCAGTAGCATGATAGCTAGCCCCCCCCCCATAGCAGTGAAAGCTAGCCGCCCCCCCATATAGTATACTACCGCCCCCCAGAGTAGGTAGATAGTGCCCCCCATTAGTAGTGATAGTGCGCCCCCCCCTTGTATGATAGATAGCCCCCCCCAGTATATGATAGATAGCTCCCCCCCATTTTAAATGATAGATACCCCCCCAGAGCTGTAGATGCCCCCCCCCATAGTATGATAGATGCCCCCCCCCCATACAGTATAGATAGCCCCCCCCAAAAGTAGGATAGATAGCCCCCCCCCATATTTGATAGATACGCCCCCCATAGTAGTGATAATAGGCCCCCAGTATAGTGATAGATACCCCCCCCCGTTATGAAGATACTGCCCCCCATAGTGAAACCATAGCTGCCCCTCAGTAGTAGTGATACATAGCTGCCCCCCATAGCAGTGATACAAGCTCCCCCCCCGAAGGGGAAAATTTGGAAGCTGCCCCCCAGTAGATATGGGAAGGGCCCCCCCCCAGTAAATGATATATAGCTGCCCCTAGTAGTTGAAGAAGCTGCCCCTCAGTAAGTGATAGATAGCTGCCCCTCATGTATTGATAGCTGGCCCCCCCCAGTTAGTGGGTTACCCCCCCCATAAAATTGAAGAAGCTGCCCCCCCAGTAGAAGTGATAGATGCGCCCCCCCAGTAGTATGATAGAAGCTGCCCCTTATAGTGTACATAGCCCCCCCCCAGAGTTTTGTAGATAGCTGCCCCCAGATTGTAGATACTCCCCCCCAGTAGTAGATAGAAAAGCTGCCCCCCAGTAGTAGGATAGATAGCCCCCCTCAAAATTGGGATAGATAGCTGCCCCCCATAAAAGTAAGATAGGGCCCCCCAGAGTAGTGAAAGATGCTGCCCCCCCAGTATATGATACATAGCTGCCCCCCATAGAATGATACAAGTCCCCCCCAGTATAGTGATAATACCCCCCCCATAGTGGAAAATAATAGGCCCCCCCAGATAGTGATAAAAAGCGCCCCCCAAGTATGATAGAAATGCCCCCCAAAAGTGATGATAGCCCCCCCCGTAGTATTATAGATAGCGGCCCCCATGAAAGGAAGATAGCTCCCCCCCCAGAAAGAAAGTGAAATACTGCCCCCCCAGAAGTAGTGTAGATAGCTGCCCCCCGTATATGATAGATAGCTGACCCCAGAGAAAGTGATACATACGAGCCCCCAAAGGACCGGGGAAATAAAAAAAAAAGAATAAGTAGCACTCACCTTTCCCGCCGAGCTCCCTCCCCCCGCAGCAGCGAGCGGACGGGGGTTCGATCATGCTCATCCCTCCCTGCGCCGCTCCGCTGCAGAGCGGAGCTCACGAGCGCCGATCTACAATGAAAGGGAAAGCAGGGGGGTAATGCCCGCTCCTGTTTTCTTTGTAAGCGCCCACCCCCTTTGTGCACGCTACTGGGGGGGCCGGATTACAGGGCGGCACAAAGACCCGACCCCCCGGGGACTGAACAGGGGGCGGCCGGGCTCAGTTTACCCCGGCACCCGGGGGAGGCATCCCCCAAATGGACCCGGGGTCCGCGGACCGGGCTTTGGGGCACCCCGCCCCACATGTAAGGTTCTGCTCACGTCTGCATTGGGGGTACTGTTCTGAGACACCATGATAAATTCCATCATATATGTATGTTGGTTGTGCTATTTTATCTGGTAAAACCAGATACCATGAACAAGGTGGACCCAATCACAAGTCACTGGGGTCCCCTGGACATCGCTGGCTTTCCAGGACTCTTCATAAGTTATAGTCAAGTACCTAGACACAAAAGGGAGTAATGATGCATCAATAGGAGGAGGGGAGGAAACAGCTGGAGTCGGAAACTCTAGGAAGGTTTTTACAAGTAGTGTGAAAGTTTTAGGGTATGTTCACACACCGTATTTGCAGGGCG
Organism: Phyllomedusa bahiana; assembly: GCA_025379985.1. Lineage (NCBI taxonomy): Eukaryota > Metazoa > Chordata > Amphibia > Anura > Hylidae > Phyllomedusa > Phyllomedusa bahiana. The sequence goes on along the minus strand of JAODAL010005584.1, from coordinate 31,294 downwards.
TACTTCAGTCGTATTGAAGCACAATTACACCGAAGTACGCCCTGCAAATACAGTAAAATCATAGCACTCATTGAGTGCCATGATTTTAAAGCTTATTTCCCGGTGCACAGTACGCCACCGACTCGCCGTGGAAAGTGAATGTCAGTGGGAGCGTGTCAGAAGTATGCACTGGCCAGCACATACTTCTGACACTGCAAGCGTATAGTGACACGCACAGTACGCGCCGCTATACGCCAGCAAGACGCCGTGTGAACATACCCTTAGGGTAAATGTACACAGGGCGGATCAGTGAATGGAAAATATGCAGTCTACAAGTCAGTGAACCAGTCACAGGCCTATGCTGAGGGAACTTTTCAGATTTTTTTTTTTTATTCGCCTGTTTGTCAAGTTATACTGTGGATTATGCAGTGGAGAACCACTGGATCCACAGCTGCATAGTTAGAACAAGCTCTTTCCCTTCAGGGAAATCCCAGGGTAAAAACCCACTGCTCAAAAAACGTTAAAGAGGACCTGTGGCTGTTTCCAATGCGTCTTTTACTAAATAATAATGTTCCCCAAAAATGTCAATTCTGGAGCATCTTTTCTTAGATCTCTATGTTGCCTGGTGCTTCTTTAATTCTTCCTAGAAATTACTAATCTGTCAGCTGGCTTTTAATAACTATGGAGAGGGAGGTGTCCCTGCATTGTCCAAAAACTGCAGACAGGGACACACCCCTTTGGAAACTGGTAGGGTAACACCCAGCTGACAGATTCAGTAATACATTTCTAGAAGGAATAACAGAGGAAACGCACAACTCAGAGTTATAAGAGAATTATTATTTCACAGGAAACACAAGCATTTACTAAAAACAGACAAGTCTGGGGATGTCATGGGTCCTTTTAAAAAGGGGTTGTCCATTTTTTTTGGTAATCAATTTACACTATTGCAAAAAACTAAAATTCCTAAGGGTACATTCACACAGTGTATTTGCGGGGCATATTTTGGTGCATAATTGCACCGAAATACGACCTGCGGATACATTAAAAAGAATGTTAATAGTAAAATCACCGTCGTCGTTCAGGCAACAGTGATTTTACAATCGTATTTCCCGGTGCGCGTAATGTGTGTCCTTAAAAATGAGAACATACTCCCTCTCAGAGTAAATAGTGAACGAGGGAGTTGCTCTACGATTACTCAGTACCAAACAGAAGGAGTATATGAATACGTGGGGCCACATGTATCAAAACTTTCTAGGTCTAAAATTCACTTTGTTGCCCATAGCAACCAATCACAGCGTCCCTCATTTTTCCAGAGCACTATATGAAATGAGAGCGGCGCTCTGATTGGTTGATATGGGCAACAAAGTGAATTTTAGACCTAGACAGTTTTCATACATCTGGCCCTTCATTCCCAATATTTCCCATTTTTCATGCGTTTCCCAAGACTCATAGGAATTGTTTTCCACCACCACTGCAACCTATCACAACTGGCATAGGGTCACTGTTGGGATACATTCGCAGTGTGACTGTACCCCAATACTCAGTCCATCTCCCCAGTCTTCTATTTCCCTCCTGGCAGTTGGGGCTTGGCAGCAGCGGTAACGTCTTCTGACATCTCCAATCTGAAATGAAGGGCTGTGAACGGTGATGTCAGGCAATCCAGTGACCCCTGCTAACAACCAGTGACTGGAGCAGTGACGCTCCAACTGCCAGGACCAGGAGTAAATGGAAGAGCGGGGAGATGGCGGACCTCGGCTGTGCTGGAACAGAGGCGACGGCCAGGTTTACTGTTTTCTAACTGTAGTAACAGCAAAAACTAAATGGACAAACCCTGCAATCTGGACATGTACAAATGTGCCTGCAGATCTTGGAGGGAACTGCTATGGAAGTTTTCTGCAGTAGCTCTTTCCTGTGTCATGTCACATGCGTACTGATTGAACAGGGCTGTGTACTGAAAAATATGCTGCAAAAAACGGTCACAATACGTGTTCCCGAGTCTCCTCTAGACCCCGTGAGAGCACACCCTTATCACCCTCTGACAGATCACCCAGTGTTCCCGAGTCTCCTCTAGACCCCGTGAGAGCACACCCTTATCACCCTCTGACAGATCACCCAGTGTTCCCGAGTCTCCTCTAGACCCCGTGAGAGCAACCCCTTATCACCCTTGACAGATCCCCCCAGTGTTCCCGAGTTCTCCTCTAGCCCCCTGTGAGAGCACACCCTTATCACCCTCTGGACAGATCACCCAGTGTTCCCGAGTCTCCTCTAGACCCCGTGAGAGCCCCCACCCGTATCATCCTCTGACAGATCACCCAGTGTTCCCGAGTCTCCTCTAGACCCTGTGAGGACATACCCTTATCACCCTCTGACAGATCACCCAGCGTTCCCGAGTCTCCTCTAGACCCCGTGAGAGCACACCCTTATCACCCTCTGACAGATCACCCAGCGTTCCCGAGTCTCCTCTAGACCCTGTGAGGACATACCCTTACCATCCCCTGACAGATCACCCAGTGTTCCAGAGTCTCCTCTAAACCGGGAGGACATACCCTTATCACCCTCTGACAGATCACCCAGCGTTCCCGAGTCTCCTCTAGACCCTGTGAGGACATACCCTTATCACCCTCTGACAGATCACCCAGCATTCCCCGTTCTCCTCTAGACCCCGTGAGAGCACACCCTTATCACCCTCTGACAGATCACCCAGCGTTCCCGAGTCTCCTCTAGACCCTGTGAGGACATACCCTTATGACCCTCTGACAGATCACCCAGTGTTCCCGAGTCTCCTCTAGACCCTGTGAGGACATACCCTTATCACCCTCTGACAGATCACCCAGCGTTCCCGAGTCTCCTCTAGACCCCGTGAGAACACACCCTTATCACCCTCTAAACAGATCACCCAGCTTCCCAATTTCTCCTCTAGACCCCGTGAGAGCACACCCTTATCACCCTCTGACAGATCACCCAGTGTTCCAGAGTCTCCTCTAGACCCTGTGAGGACATACCCTTATCAACCTCTGACAGATCACCCAGAGTTCCCGAGTCACCTATAGACCCAGTGAGAACACACCCTTCCCATCCTCTGACAGATCACCCAGCGTTCCCGAGTCTCCTCTAGACCCTGTGAGAGCACACCCTTCCCATCCTGACTGATCACCTAGTGTTCCCGAGTCTCCTCTAGACCCTGTGAGGATATACCCTTAACATCCTCTGACTGATCACCCAGTGTCCCCGAGTCTCCTCTAGTCGATGTTAGGAGCCACCCTTACCATCCCCTGACTGATCACCCAGTGTTCCCGAGTCTCCTCTAGACCCTGTGAGGACATACCCTTACCATCCCCTGACTGATCACCCAGTGTTCCCGAGTCTCCTCTAGACCCTGTGAGGACATACCCTTAGGGCATGTCCCCACGGCAGGGTTTTTTTGGGCCCGGGTTTTTTTCACCGGTTTGGCGGTTTTTCAGACCGCCTGAAAAACCGGCCAAAATGAGCACAATTGTGCTCAAAGCAAAACCTGTGCAGCAGTCCCCACGCACAGGTTTTGCCGTCAGACGGTCTTGCCGCCGGCGGTCAGGCGGCAAAACATTGTAGAAGCACAATCTTCCGTCCGGTTTCCCGACGGAAGATGTGCTTCTCAATGGAGGGGGGAGGGCTCTTCTCCGCTCATCGCGGAGAAAAGCCATCCCCCCCCCGCGCCGTGGGGCGCCAAAACAGGACAAATACCAGCCGGCAAACCGGCCAGTATTTGTCCTGTGCCGTGTAAACGCGCCCTTACCATCCCCTGACTGAGATCACCCAGCGTTCCCGAGTCTCCTCTAGACCCTGTGAGGACATACCCTTACCATCCTCTGACAGATCACCCAGCGTTCCCAAGTCTCTTCTAGACCCTGTGAGGACATACCCTTACAATCCTCTGACTGAGATCACCCAATGTTCCAAAGTCTCTTCTAGACCCTGTGAGAACATACCCTTACAATCCTCTGACTGAGATCACCCAGTGTTCCCGAGTCTCCTCTAGACCCTGTGAGGACATACCCTTACCATCCCCTGACTGAGATCACCCAGAGTTCCCGAGTCTCCTCTAGACCCTGTGAGGACATACCCTTACAATCCTCTGACTGAGATCACCCAATGTTCCCGAGTCTCCTCTAGACCCTGTGAGGACATACCCTTACCATCCTCTGACTGAGATCACCCCAATGTTCCCGAGTCTCTTCTAGACCCTGTGAGAACACACCTTGCCATCCTCTGACTGAGATCCCCCCAGCTTCCCAAGTCCTTCTAGACCCTGTGAGAACACACCAACCCATCCCCCCGACTGAGATCACCCAGCGTTCCCGAGTCTCTTCTAGACCCTGTGAGAACATACCCTTGCCATCCTCTGACAGATCACCCAGTGTTCCCAAGTCTCCTCTAGACCCTGTGAGGACATACCCTTACCATCCTCTGACTGATCACCTCGTGGTCCCGAGTCTCCTCTAGACCCTGTGAGGACATACCCTTACCATCCTCTGACTGATCACCTCGTGGTCCCGAGTCTCCTCTAGACCCTGTGAGGACATACCCTTACCATCCTCTGACTGAGATCAGCCAATGTTCCCGAGTCTCTTCTAGACCCTGTGAGGACATACCCTTGCCATCCTCTGACTGAGATCACCCAGCGTTCCCGAGTCTCTTCTAGACCCTGTGAGAACACACCCTTGCCATCCTCTGACTGAGATCACCCAGCGTTCCCAAGTCTCTTCTAGACCCTGTGAGAACATACCCTTACCATCACCGGACTGAGCTCACCCAGCGTTCCCGAGTCTCCTCTAGACCCTGTGAGAACATACCCTTGCCATCCTCTGACAGATCACCCAGTGTTCCCGAGTCTCTTCTAGACCCTGTGAGGACATACCCTTACCATCCTCTGACTGATCACCTCATGTTCCCGAGTCTCCTCTAGACCCTGTGAGGACATACCCTTACCATCCCCTGACTGATCACCCAGAGTTCCCGAGTCTCCTCTAGACCCTGTGAGGATATACCCTTACAATCATCTGACTGATCACCTCGTGTTCCCGAGTCTCCTCTAGACCCTGTGAGGACATACCCTTACCATCCTCTGACTGAGATCAGCCAATGTTCCCGAGTCTCTTCTAGACCCTGTGAGACATAAACCCCTTTCCATCCTCTGACAGATCTCCCAGTGTTCCCTAGTCTCTTCTAGACCCTGTGAGGACATACCCTTGCCATCCTCTGACTGAGATCACCCAGCGTTCCCTAGTCTCCTCTAGACCCTGTGAGGACATACCCTTACCATCCCCTGACTGATCACCCAGTGTTCGAGTCTCTGAGTTCTTTTATGCTTTATTACTTTTACACAATAGAAATGCGTTTATATAAAATAGCACTTTATGTCGTCACAGTCTGATAGCCAAAATTTATTTCATTTTTCTGTATGTGGAGCTGATTATGGGCTTCTGTTGGCGGAATGATCTGATGTTTTTAGTAATATTATGTGGTTCATATGACACTTTTTATTAAGGTTTTTGTGAGGCGTTTTGAACAAAATACAGCAATCCTGGTAATTTTTGCAGCGATCACCATGCGATACAGCTAACATGTTAGCTTTACTCAGCAGGTCGATACGATTACAGTGATACCCAATTTGCATTTTTTTAAATGTTTTACTGCTTTTTTTTTATTATTTTTTTTTTAACTATAAAAACACATATTCAAAAAGGAAAACACGTTTTTTCATCGCCATAGTCAGAGCCATAACTTTTTTTTATTTTTCTGCGTACGGAGATGTGAAGGGGCTTGTTTTTTGGAGGATGAGTTGACTTTTTATTGGTATTGATGTTTATCTGAGTTTTTGATCACTTTAAAATCTGTTTTCTGGAAGGCAAGGTGAAGTAAATACTGCAATCCTAGTAGTGTTTATCATTTCTTTTTAAACAGGGCTCACTGTGCATTATACATGAAAAGTAAGTTCTACTCTGTGGGTCGATACCCGATTTATATAGTTTTTTTTTATGTTTAAATGTTTTAAAAAAAAATGTTTTTATTGTGTAAAACAATATTTATGTATGTCTTCTGATAGCCATAACACTTTTTTTTATTTTCCTATATACAGAGCTGTGTAAGGACTTTTTTTTGCGAGATGAACTGACGTTTTAATTGGTACAACTTTGGTGTTTACATTAGTTTTTGATCGCTTTTTATTCCATTTTATGTGCTGCAGGATGAAGGAAAATTGAAATTCTGTGACTGTTTTGTTTTACAGCGTTCACCGTGCGGGTTAACTAATGTGAGATTTATAGGGTAGGTCATTACGCATGCCACAATACTAGATGTGTACCTTTTTTTAAATCTTTTTTTGGGACGATTGCCATTTGTAAAGGGCGGTGTACATGTTTTTATTTTTCGTGTTTTACTGTTTTTACTTTTCCCCATAGGGTACTTGTATCCGTAATCTTCAGATGAACGATACAACAGAGAGCAGTACATAGACAGTCCGGAAGCTATTGTAATGTTTCCGGGCTGTCAAGAGCTCCCTCTTTCTGTCTTTGCCTTAGCTGCAGCGATCATGATAGATGGCCACAGCTAAAGGCCTCGTTCACACGGCTTATTTGGGCACGGATTGGCGCCGTACTCCGCGCCGGATTTGCGCTTCAGTACGGCGCCAATCCGTCGGAGTCATTACGGTAATCCACTGCTCTCATAGAGAACAGTGGAATCCGTCGCTCCTCCCCGCTCGGCGAATCCGCCGCGCGGGGGAGAGAAAGTGACATGCACATTATTAAGAGCGCGTACGCGCCGTAAACAATGCATTGTCTATGGGGCCGGGAGCGGCGCCCCCCCGCCGCGCTACCGGCGCCCGCCCCTTATTCACGGCGGATTTGTGAGCTCAATATGGCTCACAAATCCGCCGTGAATAAGCCATGTGAACACGGCCAAAGGGTTAATCACCCGCACCAGGAGCTCACTCCGGCCGCAGGTGATGCAGCATGGAACCAGCTGTAATATACATTTCGCGGGCCCTGCTTGATGGCCCACATGGTGTCCAGGACGGACTGGTACATCCAATGTCGGAAAGGGGTTAGATCCCAATACTGATAGAAATACTGCTGGGTGACAGTGGCCTCAAGCACACCAGTGTATCTGGGGTGTCACTGGGCTGATGCACAGCACTACAGTTGTGGACGGGTCAGGATTTACAGATATAGTTGGCATTTCCTTCCTTACTAAACTTAAACTTTTCAGGTCCCTTGTGAAGAGTCAGTGTGCTTTTATCCTATAGATAGTTGGATGGTTTCAACCAGCTCAAGACAATCTGCCTATGCAAAAAGCTATCCAAAAAGTTTTTAAACCTCTATTAAACTAACCGAACCGACACTTGTCATATAGTATGGAGCTGGGCTACATATCTACAGTATAAACTACTCCCAAGCACTTAGGGATATTTGGCTTTTGGTTGAAATTCCAGGAAGGACATAAAATTTATTGAACATTTTTTTAAATGCACAAAATGAGACCATCTCTTACCTGAATCGCCCAACAACTTTAGGGATCAATCTGAATTAGGATTTGAACAGTCCTCCTCATCATGCCGTTCACATTTTGGCATCACGAGACCAAGACAACACCTTACAATCTATCAACATTACCCCGCCACTGCGAGGCTTCAAGCAGGATGACACTCTGTGACACTAAGCTCAGCGGCCACTTCCGTCTGAGAGCATCCTGGCTGAATCCCTGCAATGACGAGGTACTCTTGATCAACTGTAAGGTGTTGTCTTCGTCTCATGATGTAAAAATGTGAACAGCACGATGAGGAGGACTGTTTAGATCCCAATTCAAAATGATCTTCTAAGGGTGCTTTCACACAGCGCAGTTTTGGTGCAGTTTAAACTGTGCTCCTATTAAACTGCCTTTATTCCCAGCAAGCTTCTTTCAGTCGTCTAAAACGTTCAGAAAGGTTTTTCAAGTAAGCATTCAATGACTGTGTGTGAAGTCTTGTGGATTACAAACACACTCATTGATTGCTCACTTTCCACACAGTTAAGATCAGTGAAAAAAGCTTGCTGGTAATAAAAGTAGTTTAATTGGAGTGCAGTTAAAACTGCACCAAAACTGCGCTGTGTGGAAGCACCTTTAATGTATTGGGCGATTCACTGATCAAACACCTTTTAGTCATTAGGTGTCTTGTTAGAGATCAGCAAAAAGTACTGAAACATTGGAACAGTTGGACGTGCAGTCTATAGGTTGGAGATGGTCTCATTTAGTGCATTTAAAAAATATGTTCAAGAAATTGTATATTCATCCTGAAACTTCAACCAAAGCCAAATACCCCCAGCCTTCTGTATGCAGTATCTCCTAGATTTCCACCTTGATTACTCCTGCCGACCACCTGCTGGTTAAAAGACCAGATTAGCTGGGCCCGACATGTTTCACACGGTGTCCTCAGTGGTAAGGGGAAAGCTTTGTTGGGGGGCCCTTACTTTGGTCTTTTAACCAGCAGATGGTCAGCAGGAGAAATCAAGATGGAAATCTAGGGAGATACACTGCAGATATGTAACCCAGCTCCATACTGTATGACAAGTGTCAGTTCAGTCCAACTCTACCCTCTGTGTCTTTAGCCAGTACAGGTTCTAAATGAAAGTTAGGTTTTAGAGATCATGGAAACGCAGGGGTTACACTTTTTGGATAGCTGGGAAATCTTTGTGAGAAGAAGGTCTCATCCAACAAGACCGCTCCTTTCAGGCAACAATGTGAAGGGGTCGTCACATCCGAGACAACCTGAAAGGGCACTGGCACCCAAAGGGTAAAGGCACTGGTGCCCACCAGGGCCACACACTGGGGCAGGCAGCAAGAAGCACCAGTAAATGCCTACTTGGATGGCACCTCACATCAGGCTGAGGTACTGAGCTCCCCCCCACACTGCGCTCACACATAATACGCTCACAGTGAGCCCCACACCCCTCAAGGTGCTCACAGTGAGCCCCACACCCCTCAAGGTGCTCACAGTGAGCCCCACACCCCTCAAGGTGCTCACAGTGAGCCCCACACCCCTCAAGGTGCTCACAGTGACCCCCACACCCCTCAAGGTGCTCACAGTGACCCCCACACCCCTCAAGGTGCTCACAGTGACCCCCACACCCCTCAAGGTGCTCACAGTGACCCCCACACCCCTCAAGGTGCTCACAGTGAGCCCCACACCCCTCAAGGTGCTCACAGTGAGCCCCACACCCCTCAATGTGCTCACAGTGACCCCACACTCCATAATGTAGGCAAGGTAACCCTTCATCCTATAATACCCTCACGGTGACCGCACACCCCATAATGCAGGCAGGGTAACCCTACATCCTATAATAACCTCACGGTGACCGCACACCCCATAATGCAGGCAGGGTAACCCTTCATCCTATAATACCCTCACGGTGACCCCACACCTCATAATGCAGGCAGGGTAACCCTACATCCTATAATACCCTCACGGTGACCCCACACCTCATAATGCAGGCAGGGTAACCCTACATCCGATAATACCCTCACGGTGACCGCACACCCCAGCACTCTCCCCTCCGCCAGGCCGGTAACATCTCCTGGCGGCAGGCCGCAGACACCAGGAGACGTGCGGATAGTGAGAGCAGGCCTCAGCTCCAGCGCAGCACATCCCGCGCTCACACGCATCTACTCGGCAGCTGATCCAGTCACCGGGCACAGCGCGCTCCAGCCCAGCCCCGCACTCCTCGTCAGGGGACACTCTCACCTTAGAGCCCGCTCTCTGCGAGCCTCCAGACATCTTCTCCGCCATCTTGCGTCGCTACAGCCCCTACAGGCCGCACAATCGAGAGCGGAAGGAGGTGTGTGTGAGAGCAGCGAGCCAGCCCTGCAGCCGATAACCGAGCTATCGATGTGAGCCAGAAGCTGCAGGGCGCCGCGTGGCGCGGGGATGACGTCACCACTGCGGTCTCTACCTGTGTGGGCGGAGCCGGGGGTCAGGACAGCGCAGCACGGGGTTGCTGATTCCTAGAATAGCCTCTCTACACAAGCCACGAGGCCCCTGGTAGAGCAGTGTTGTATCGTCACCGTGTATCTGCGGCCACACAGCCTGGATAGAATGGCCAGAGGGCGAAGATGCGCAGGAAACCAGTGACTGCTCCCTCATTTCTAAGGCTATGGTCACACGGGGTCATTTTGGCGCGCATTTGCGCCCTAAGGGCATTTCCTCACTGCACGGGATTTTGGCCGGTTTTCGGTTTTGCAGACCGCCTGAAAAACCGGCTGAAAATGAGCACAATGGTGCTCTATGGAAAACCCGTGCGTGCAGCAGTCCCCAGTGCACGGGTTTTCCGTCCGGCGTTTTTCCCGCCCGCGGTCCGGCCGCAATACATTGTGCTAGCACAATCTTCTGTCTGGTTTCCGGACAGAATCTGTGCTTCTCAATGTGAAGGGGGAGGGCTTTTCTCCGCCCATCGCGGAGAAAAGTGCCCCCCCCCCCCCCCCCCCCCCCCCCCCCCGCGTGGCCGCAAAACAGGACAAAAAACGGCTAGTATTTGTCCTGTGCCGTGAAAACGAGCCCTAAGGCTATGTTCACACGGCTTATTTTGGGGCGCATTTTGGCACGTATTTAGAGCGTACTGCGCTTTAATATGAGCGAAATGTGTTCCAATCAATACAGTAATCCACAGCTCTCATAGAGAACTATGGATTATGCCTCTTCTCCCCGCTCGTACAATGTGATTGTATTGTATGCGCGGGGAGATAAGTGACATGTCAATTACTTGCGGTGAATACGCACTGCGAGTAATGCATTTCTATGGGGCCAGCTGGTTGCCGCCCCCCCCCCGCAGCACAGAAGTACACACGTATTAGCACGAGCTCCCGAAAGACACAATGTACTGCCATGCATACAGTACACGCCACAGTACATAGTGTGAACGTATCCTAAGAAGACCAGACAAGCGATGCAAGCAGTTATCATGGAATAAGCATTGAGCTGACACCGCACCCCCAGGCTGTTACATGGGCACAGAAAAGTGGGACATCATTTCCCCACAAGGCCATACTAAGGGCGCTTTCTCATGAAGCGTTTTTGGTGCTTTTTTTGCAGAACTGTGCAGCATTATTTACTCCATGTGAAAGCACCCTTAGGGGATGTTCACACGATGTTTTCCAATACGTTTTTTTGATCCGAAAAATTTATTTAAAAGCACTGCCTAAAACGGATCCAAGCATGTACCCAGAGCGTGCTGCATGTTTGGATGCGTTTTGCTGCAGCAGGAATGCACCCTATAGTTTGAAATAGGGCGTCTGCTGCGTCAAGCGGATCAAGAATGAACATGTCAATTCTGACAGTGTACCTGTCCCACAATCCCAACAGGTGCACAGAATAAGGGGGACATTTTCCTGCAGGTCTAGCAATGTGGTGTATCTGATTATGTGTATGCAATGTCCCATCACAGGCCTTTATGTGGGGGAAACAGGGCAGAGACTCAGCCAGCGCATGAACTCACACAGATTCACTATTAATAACAGCAGAACTGATCTTCCAGTGGCACAACACTTCTCCAGAGAGGACCATTCTATTGAAGATCTGAAAATTATGGTTTTAATGGGACACTTTAAGACGCAGAGGGAGAGAAAAGAATGGGAATTTAAATTAATGCAAAAATTTCAGACTCTACAAAATGGGCTAAATATTCATGCCAGCTTTATGTCAAACTATGTGTGAACTGTGATGGCCACAAATCACGGCCTGATGGCTACGAGATAAGACAGTCAGACACTTACTGACCCCTCGATAACCGTCACGCCGTCACAAAATTTCACAGCATAAGTATAATATTCTTGACCTGTTGTAAATGCACTTCTCTGTCTTATATTGCATTTTGTTAATTTATTACATGAATTCTAAGATCGCTTATTGAAGTCCATGTCTATTTGTAGTATAAAAAGTACAGTGAATGTTTTACACAGTTTCTTTATGTATAACAACCTGTCTGAAGAAAGAGGAGCTAGTTCTCTCGAAAGCTCATGATACATTTAAAGTGACTGTCTATATTTTTATATCTACATTTTGATGTTTGTACTGGACCACTTATATATCAGATCATGCAAGCCCGGAGTTATCTCTTTCTCCTTAGTAATGCAATTAACTGGCAACAAACACAGACGCTGCGAAAACAAATTTGCATATTAAAACTCTTGCTGCTTATATTACATAGACGAGTATCGGACAACATGCAATGCTCAAGCTAAGTCATAAAAGCCCATACACATTCCGAAATCATCGCATTAACATACAACTGCCTCAACTCAGAAAGCTCACATACACACATATACTCAGTTAGACCATGACAAACAGGGTATCTCGCCTTAACACACACTCACTCGTCTATCACCTTATGATACAATAATCAAAACTATTTTAGGTAGAACAGGACACAGAGAAGCAAAAGCACGGTAACTATGGCGATTTTTCAATTCTTTTGACAGTGGAGTAATATATTTGAAGAAAAACACACACATGATTTGTATCCAAGTCCGAATGATCTGCACCAACATTCAGGGAATGATGTTAACGCGAAGAGAACCTTGAGAATACAGATTTGGTCAAGATATTCTGAATCTAGATCCATAGCCCAGAAGCTTCAGGCAGTATATGAAACCAACGAGTGGATTCTTCCCAATGCTAACAAATAATACAAATTAAAACATTTGATTTTTAGGAAAGCAAAACATGTAACAATGCAGTTCTACAGGAACAGAATCTGCAGACCAAGCAGATGCTAAATGACTTTGCAAGTCAATTTATGATATACAATAATGATAAAGTAACTGAACTGTAATAAACATTACAGTAGCTCTCATCGTCACCAAATCTGAAGTGGATGGTGAGATATGGAGCCTGAATCACAAGTTCACAACATGTTTATACCATTATTGGACATGCTCAGTAAGTAAAATACACATTTATTTGGGATATAGACTTAGTTTCACACAGACAACACAAAAAAATGTAAAATAATTGCAAACACTATCAGACAGGAACACACATTGTGGATTCTCTGTATTATGTTCTGGAGAAACATAAGTATTGCCTCCGATCAGATCCTTCATACATTGACCTCAAAAAAAAGAAAAAAACGACAAATGAAAGAGAAAACAACATCTGATCTCATTATTTACACTGGCATATGAACACAACAAATGGGCCTTCTACATACATCATATAACTGGGATTAGGTGGGGCAAAGTCCTTGACCTAGCAGGCAACATCTCTACAACTTGTACACACACACACATAGAGGGGATTTGCCAATACAGCACACAGTTATTACGATGACAAATGATTACACTCGTTCAACACCTTTCGTTGAAAAACGGAGGTGAAAAATTATTGCTGAAATCTAGTTTGCACATAAGGTGAGCGAGAAAACATTAATCATACCATAGGGGGTTACACAGCTGCATAGCCTACACCCCACCAAAACACTACCCCAACGGCCCTCCATAGTCAATCAATTACAACTCCTCATAAGTGACACAAGGCTGAAGATATAGATGCTGTGTAGCATCAGGTCAGATCCAATTCCTCTGACACTATGATGCACTGCATACAAGAACTAAACTGGTAATGGCGAACAATTAATTTTATATTTTTGGAAGTACCAGGAGTCGTCCATTTATGACAGACTCGACGACTGTAAAATAGCTCCGACTGCGCACAGCCCTGTCTGTGTAGGAGTCTCGATACCACAGCAGGGACAAAGTACAACTTTCTGACAGCCATTACTATATAGGCGGGCTGCCAGGACACATTCAAGTGTACCAACACACAAACTGTGACTACACGACCGCGTCATAAGCACCGCTAAGTACTTAGGCAATCGAAATATTTACATAGATAGTATTAAGCATGCTAATGTGCAAACCGACAACTATCTGTAAATCAATTACACAACATAACCAGGATGCAGCAACCCCGACAAAATCAACACATAGATAAGGGCATGTGAGTGTTGATCATATATCAGTATTTCTATAATTGTGCAGGAAACTCATTCCTTGATAATTATACTGTAGCTTTTTTGCATACAGCTTATGAAACAGTGGTACTATATACACAATCGATGTCGAGTTTATGGAATCGGGTGTTGTATGAGCTTTCTGGCTCGTCAATATGAATAATCAGTCATATTCTGAGTTCTCCTAGTTATATCTTATCACGAAAGTAACACGGCACTAGGTTTATATTACCTACTACTGGCAGCAGGGGACGTAACACACCAGGGGTAGCAGGAGGTAGCAGTTGCATGTGCGGGGCACATGCACTATAAAGGGGGGCACACCAGGGCAAGCTGCTACTGAGCTATCCACTATCTCCTCGAAATAGCCGCTCACATGACAGGCCAGGCAGCCCGCAGTGAAACTTCTTAACAGATTCAACATGCGAGACGGACAGGGAGAAAGAAAGATGACGATGGCCCGAGAAAATCGCATACTCCCGACTTGACGCACCGGGCACAACAACCCGGCACCATCGAGCTGTAATCAGAGGCAAGAACGCTGCTCGGTAGTAGCATACAACGGAGCAGGCACGATCGCTCCCGATCTGTTACTTCCCCTGCGAGTAAACACCTCTAGTGTCACACTGGGCGACAAAGCCAAGGCGTGCACAGTCACACCGCACCGCACCGACACAACGCAGCATGAAGCGCAGAGGCTGACTGGAGAGCAGCAGAGCGGAAGCAAGCGGACGCAATATAACGGAGGAGTGGACCGAGAGTGAGGGGGTAGTTGTTTTCTTACTATATATTTATCTTAACCCCATTATGCACTGCGACTATAACCGTGAACCCTAAACAGCCCTGCTCACTATAGACCACTAAGACATATGCCAATGCCTACAACACGCATAACCCTCAATAGATTAAAGATAAACTAAAAAAAAAATTAGCACAACGAAAGAAATGCCTGCACTTATATACCCCACAATATAAAAAAAGCCTAATGTCCTATAGCCACCGCATATAGCACTGCCTATAGCCCCCATAATGAACCTCCTATTAAAAACCCCCCATATGGCCCTACCTATAAAACCCCCGCATACAATGAAGCACTGCTATAGGCACCCATATGCCAGCCATATAGCCCCCAACTAGCCTGCTATAGCGCTACCATATGCCATGACACACACAAGACACAAGGCCATAAGAGAAATGCCTGCCTATTAAAGGCCCGTCGCATATAGCTGCCATATCGAGCCCCACACATATGCATAAACGCTCAGTAAAAGACCCCCATAATAAAACAACAAATGCCACACACAACTATAGCCCACCACATGATGGCCTCTGAGCTATACGCCGCCCACATAAGCTGACTATCAAGCCCCCTCATCCATGCCTGCGCCTAGTTAGCCCACACCCTAACAAAAAGATGTTCCATACCTATATAAAACCCGCCAATAAAATGTCATAGCCATATATCGCCCCACCGATGATAGCACTGTCCTTATTAGCCACTCCCATATGCCATTACCTATACTCCCCCATATTATATTCATCCTGCAATCTATAAGTACCCCTACGCATGTAATATGCCTGTGCCATATAGAGCCCAACCATGAATGCTACATACTAACTAAATGCGTCTACCTCATAACGCCATAGCCTCAAGTCCCCGATCAGAATGTCCAGCCTAATAGCGCATCCCATATAGCTCTAAGCCATATAGCCGATAAATGATAGCTGCCTGCGCTATACACAGCGCAACAAACCTTATATCAGCCAGTGCACTGACACTACCTACAGCCCACCCTTATATAGACCGCCTGAACACATATACAGCCCCCCTATCTGCCGTAGCTTTGCCTGACATAACACAGACCCCCTTATCTGCCTGCCTATACAGACCACCCCTATACATGTCCACTGCCTGCCGTAAATAACAGGCCCCCTACTATGAACCCAATGCCTGCCCCCATACACACACACCCAATGCCTGACCTGCCTAGTACAGACCCAACCATGAAATAAGCGCCTGACGCTAGACACATATACAGTTCCAACCATATGCCTGACCTCTAAAACCCTCTATGATGTCTGACCAGTCAATACGCACACACAAGCGTCCTGTACACACCCACACAAGCCTGCGGTCTACTGTATATGGGCACGGGCACTTTAAGCTAACACTTAAACCACTACATACAATGGGCACTAACAATATAAACACCCAACCTACAGACCCTGTCTTACCTGATATGGCTTCCCTAGTAGCTGAACATAAATCACCATTGCTGACCTATATGGGCAGCTATTAGCATACACACACAAACCTTGCCACAGTTTAAGTGGGACCACCATATAATCACATATCTAAGCCTTCCTGCACTAATATGAGAGCCCACAATACTACCAGGGGGAGCAGGAGTCTAAGGAAAAGGTCAGGATCTACAATATAATTGTCAGTTCTAAATCATTGATAGGCTAAATGGACACAGTGGCCTAGGGAGTAGGATGTCATCAAGATGGCTAGGACTCGACCGATGCAGACTAACAACAGATAAAGTCAAACGACTGTTCAGAGAAACGTCAACCCTTTGAGTCACAATATGAAAAATCTGCAGTCTGTAATCATCTATGAATATGTCTGCACAGATACTTGTGTACACTGCTGTACTACCACTATATGTAAGTGCTAGCGTAATGTGGTTATATACAGTCATCGCCGAGACACTGACGTACACTGCTGCAGCTACCACTATATGGTCACCTAGTAACGCAAGAGTATATAACAGTCATGCAAGACTCTGTGTACATTGAGTAGTCTACACATTAGGGGTATGGTCACTGATAATGGGGCTAATTACAGATACTGGACAGAGCTTGATAGTACGCTGGGTTCTACCACAATATATGAGTGACACTGTATGGTGTTACATATCAGATCTGCAGAGCCAGTGTATCAAAACAAAGTACATACGAACACTTCTTTATGAAGGTGCACTATAAATTATATAATTATTTATTACATATTTATTAATTACAAGCTAGTAATATATATAGTCCTTTGTGGCACTGCATCAGTAATGAGTGTAAGGCTTAATTTATATCTAAGAGTCCACTATGTGGTGGTAATATATAGTGGTCAATAGTTCTGGTGGTATACAGTCAGTCTTAATGTACATACAGCGTTAAATTGGGTAATAGTTGGTTTGGTCTAATAGTGGGTTGATTGATAACAGTATAGATGGTAGATATGTAATGGAGTGAAGGTATTCTGCACCTTGTACTGACAACTACAATTATCTATACAGCATGTCTCCTGGTATATAGGTCAGTGATTACATGGAGGCGAGGGGGGGGGGCATTCAAAAGTTACTCGCATATGAGAGCGACCTGTGGCTTCTATAGGGATCTCTAGTTACTCCCTGCTATCTGAGATTTAGTCTAGATGCCCAGACGAATGAGAGGCATGTAACTATGGCCTGCGTAATTGTGTTTTAGTGTTACGATACAGTTAACTCATAACAAGACTGGCCAATGTTACACAACTGAAGAACATACAACCAATGTAATAGAAGAACATGTATCAATCATTACAATAGTAAAATCCTGGTCAGCTATGCTGAGGTAGTTTGTCTGTCTGTGATGCTGACTGGAATTCACAAACTCAACAATGACTCTGCACCAGATTAAAACATAGCACACAACAATCCGGATGCTCTTTGAACCTACTTCCTGGGGTACTATTACAGAGAACATACGCGGAACCATCCAGAGGTCGGCTGCACCTTAATGAACTAAAGACTGTAAAGAGCGGCCCTGTAATCTCCAGTATTCGCCTGGTCATTGTGGAAAAACAGGAATTAGGATTTCGGACTAGGCAGGATTGTCTCAGGCTGAGCCACAAGATCAGCTTAGAGTACTTAATAACAAACTGGGATGGTGCCAGACAGAGATAATACCCTGTGCCTTCTATCATCCTACCCATCACACACCCCTTGTGTGTCATGTGTCTTAAGATAATAAGCTTATGAGCCTTGTAATCTATCCTTCCACTCATATCACATACTCGTCTCTACTATCACCAAACCATAATCAACCATCTTAACATTCATCAGGTATCAGAGCTAGTATTACAGTAATGTTAGAAATGTACATGACAAGCTGTGTAGTGATATTGTAATTGATGTGTATTGCTATAGCGTATAGCCTTTATTTACATACCCCATTAGAGCATAAAATGTAATGACTTTAATTATTTGCATGCTGTATGTTGATGATTAGTGGAATGCGTTAGTCTAAGACGTTTACGAAGTATGCAATAATTCATTCAATAACAAAAAACACATTAAGAGGGGGATTAGTCATCACAGTTAAGTGAAATGATTTCTTTATGTACACAAATCTGCAACAAAACAAGTCACTTGCAATTTAATCGTCGGCCATTTACAGTGCTTCTCACCTATTTCTGAGAATATCCCATCATGTATGGGCTAGCATCAGCCTCCATCAGGTGTCATAACAAGCTACAGACCTGTCATACAAATCATCTCATGATAGGACATAGCCAGCCACCGATTGCCATCAAGGCTTACAGAACCATGCTTCTCAACTGCAGCCGTTAGTAGAATCACAATAACAACACACACCCCATATGAATTCAAAATGCAAACTCAAGAAAAAAACAAGCACTGAGAGTAAGTAAGTCTATCAATGTAAGTAGAGACAACACGAGCCCTTACACCCTTACTCAGCGAAACATTTGGACGTACTCATCTAACGAGTCGTCAAGGTACGGGACAGGGGTTCCGCGCAATTGATCGTATTGGTAATGGTACGTTATGCAGATCCTAGTTCGAGACTCTACAACGCGGAACTACGCAATTGGATCGCGTCTGGCGATGGAACCAGTGTATATTACAAGCAATACAGCATCAATGCCAGCGATAACACCACAACAGACCGAGCGTGCGCATCAAGCGCCGCGTAAGAGGGATAACCCTAAAAGGCAGATATCGTCCGGCAGACTCTACTCATGTCTCGAGGCACATCGAAGTTGGCAGGCGAAGAAATTAGTAAGCTACCTGACTGCACTAAGCACATGCCTCAAGCATATGAAGCCGGGCCGCAGGAAGCGCATCACAATGGTTTCACTTACTTACCGCATACACGATAAATCCCGGATGCTTTTAGTAGAAAGCATTCCAGTACTTCTCTTCTACTTCGACAGTCGACAACAAAGACCGCAATGCTAATGTGGGACTGTAGATTGACAGTTTGCACTATGGAGACCATACACAGCTGATAAGCTATTATGTGACATGATCTCCTATTGAGTACAGAATCGATTTTTGACGATCGGTACTCACCACAAATTCACCTCATGGAGGCAACAAAAAGTGAAAAAATTAACAAAGTGTAAAAAGTACACACACACAAACAAGAACAAAATAAAATAAAAAACATAGTACACTCGCCTAATTTTCCCTTCTGTCTCTAGTTCTTATTCTCTATTTATTTTATTCTTAGTGAGGATTAAGGGGGCGTTTCTAATGGGGAATTTTGTCTTGTGTGTTTTATTTACAAAAACGCCTAATTTGCACCCCCCAACAAAGATTAAAAAATAAATAAATAACCCCTAAATAGGTATCGCTCACCAGCTTTCTATTAGATTCAGTCTAGGGGGGGGGTGCATCCACCACTAACCCCCCGATTACCCACATACATAACCAACCCCATAACCTTAGCCCAATGCATACCCCCCCCCCTACCCCTGCCAATTTGCTCAAAAACAAAACAATCGCCGTCCTACTCCCACCCTATTCCACCCCCCTATCACCCACCCAACACACCCCCACACCCCAATTATGCCCCCACCCCCATACCTGACCGCTACCCGCACCCCCCCAACCAACCCCCTCACCATACACGGCCGTTCCCCCACCCCCCTTAACACTCACACGGGCTCCTCCCTCTGCATCCCACCCAACCATCACAATAAAACCCCCCCACCCCCCCCAAGAAAAAAAAACCCAACCCCAATAACGAAGGGGCACAACCCCCACCCCCCCCGTACACCCAATTACACCGTATTTCCAACCACTCCTAGCAGTCACCCCCCCTCTACCCCACCCAATACCCCGTCACCAGTCCCTTATCCCCCTGATCACAACCCCCACCACCCCCACCAACTTCAATCCTACATAACCACCCACCCCCAGTGCCAACCACCCCCCTTCAAACCGCCCCCTCTCACCCCCTACAAACACCCCAGCCCCCCCCATACCACCCTACACGCCCCCTTAGCCCCTGACAAGCCGATTCCAAAGAATAGCCCCCCTCTTGTTACGCTACTCCTTACCCAGCCCCAATCATTCTGTACCTCACCCTTCTCCCGATGGGTTTTCCGCCGCCAGGTGCCGCGTCTCTCCACTTAATCTTCATCCCTTAAACCTACTTTTCTCACCTATTCCTTGCTAAATATTCAATATCCACTAGCTTCTTCCTCGATTCTAAATACTTCCCCCCCCTTCAATCATTCCACCAGACCTGTCTCATTACCCCTGTTCCCAACACACCGTTTGACCACGCGTCATATTAGCCACTTTCAAAAATCCTCCCTAGCCTCTTGAGAGGGGGGGGGTGTGGGGCCTACGACATTCCCTCCCCTCCAACTCCACCACACACGCGTTATGTCACTTACATCCCAGTTGCCCTCCCTTCTTCTTTTTACAACACAAAAAAATTACCTCAATCCCGCAACCAGTGTTCTCCTGGGTCTGTTCCATCTCCACTGCCTTGGCTCAATCCTATACCCCCACCAACCACCTATTCCTCCCTTGTGACTCGTCCGCCACAATGACCCCGCTACCCCCCAGACCTCTTCTTCCTCTTTCCCATTCGCTTTTGTGTTTTTTTGTAAAAGCCCCCCCCCTCCCCCCCCTCATTGTTCAATCCGCCGTCCTCCAACCTAAACCCTCTCTAATACGCTCCCACTAAATAGTACCCGCAGATTACCCCTCGCCGGATTGACTGGGCGTCCCCACCACGTAATACGACTCTATCTTGTCACCTCCCCATTCTATTCAACAAAATACTTCCAGGCCCTCCCATTAACGGCCGCCGGCAATACACCTCCCCGGAATACCCACTCTAATTCCTTATTACCTGCTTAGGCCTCTCCTACCCCTGAGCCACGCCACAACCCAAATACTACTCGTGCTTCCTTGCTCCTTACTTCCCCCAAACCTATAGATTGCAATGAAACACCCCGATCCGAACCCAAAAATTTGTTGAATACCATGCAAGGGCCGTCCTCACATGCAACCCCCATCGTAATTTCTTCTGGTTTATTCTCAGATGGAACCCCGTGCGGTTAATGAATTTCGCCATAATAGGAGAAAACCTACAGTGACCCCCCCAGAAAACCGAAAAACCAGTCGCCTACTCGTTCTTACTCACACTAGCATCCTACCCATGCCCATACTCCCCCCTTTCCATGCACTTACCCGGCAATCTGCAGTGAGGAAACCCCGCCTGACATAGCACTCGGAGACGATTAGTGCGGCACAGGAGGTACAGGTTCCACGAACTCCTTCACATCTTTAGCGAGATCAGCCGTCCATTATAACCGGTCAATCAGGAGCTAGACCTCTTGAACCCCAGGATGTCCACTTGGGCGAGAGCAATGACCCCATTTACAGAACCCTCAAACCGGAGTGCAATCGCATATAATGTTTTTGCCCGGGGGTACACGTGGAGGTTAATGGGGGCCGCGGATACCATACTTCAGAGGAACGATGTGCCGTGGAGCGACCTCTTCTTCTCCACTGATATCGGGAGGCACGAGAGAGGGCATCGGCCTTAGATGGTTCTTCTCTCAGCCTGATCGGAAGTGGATAACTTATGAAACTGGGCGAAAGAACCAGAGACCACCTCGCATATCTGGGTTTAGGACGTTGCACTGTCCCTGGCGGTGAGGAGAATTTTGTGATCAGTTAAGATATTCACGGAATCTGGAGGCACCCTCCAGGAAGGTGGCTTCAATCTTCAGAGCAAGCTTAATGGCCAGAACCTCTTCGATCCCCAAATGATATAGATCCTCTTCGCAGGCAAAAATTGTCCTGAAAAAGAACCCACTGTACGAGTTCTT
Source organism: Phyllomedusa bahiana (assembly GCA_025379985.1). Lineage (NCBI taxonomy): Eukaryota > Metazoa > Chordata > Amphibia > Anura > Hylidae > Phyllomedusa > Phyllomedusa bahiana. Next base: position 9,163 of record JAODAL010005584.1, on the reverse strand, counting down.
GCCCTTGTGGCCCCTTTTGGGTGAGGACCGCCCTCAGCCCCCTACGCAAAACTTTCACCTGTCCTTCCAGTCGAGCATAAGGGGCATGACGCTGCAAGCCAAGGAAGTCCCAGGATAACACCGAGGAAGAACAGGCTAGCATGGAGGAATGGGGCGATCCTCCTCCCTGTGCAAAGCTCCTACTTGTAGTACCCCGGTTTTCGGTCTCGGAAGAGGACGGAGTACACTCAATAGCTCACCACTGACGAACTAAGAGATGACCAAGGGTTTGGTCCCTAAGCGGACCACCGAAGACGATACTTGCCACCAAAGAAGATCTATAAAGTTCCCAGCAGATCCAGAATCTCCAGTAAGGCAGCCACTATGGAACGGATTCCGAATTGGTTGTGAGAACCTGGAGCAATGAAGCCGTGGAGAGGGATTGGTCACACCTAAGGACGCCTCTCCCACGAAGCCTAGTGATCCGTGCGTTTCCCAACCCTGCGCGAAAGGAGCGGCAACAAACCCCTCGGAAATGTTCAGGGCTGCTAAAGTAAAGGCACAGATTCCCCTCACGACGTCTTTTAAGTATTCTTGCGGAGTCAGTGTGGGGCTCTGTCCACTTGTCATGCCTCTTCCATGGCGGGGCTTGCGAAGGGGGCAGTGGAGGCCAACAAAACACCGGAGCAAGACGGTAGAGGGTAGACGACGTGTTTGGACTGTACAAACGCTCTTGACCGTAGCTCACTCCCCGTCTCTCCGCGAGACCGGATGTCAATGCGGGTTGCCAGATGGATGAGCTCGCTAATGAAAACGAGGGTCCCTGGAGGAGAGGGCAATCTTAATCTGACTGGAGAGTCCCCTTCTTGAAACTGTGTTGCACAATGTGGCATGTTCCAATCCAACTCTGAAGCTAGTGAGCGGAATTGCAAATGGCTAGTCACCTACGGAGAGTTCCCTTGCTGCAGGTTCAGCAAGGCGGTCTCGGCAGAAGCTAGCTCCGGGACAGTCTCTTCGAAGACACAGCGGAACTGCAGAATGTCGCAAGACAGCTGTGACCAGGATCCCCTCTGTTCCCAGAGTGGAGTCGGCCCAGGCCAGGGCCTTTTCCCGGAGAGGGGACTGACCACGTAAGGCCATCTTGGACTTTCCGACGGGAACTGACCAGCCATGTTCCACGTGGAGGGAGCACTGGGTGAAGAAAGCCCACTGCAGGCCTTAGGGTCCCCATCAAACTTCGACAGCATGGACAACCGGAGTTTAGGATCGGCAGACATCTCCAGAACGGCTGCCATGGGAAGAGCCACCGCAGCCGACTGCTGCTGCTGAGTGGTGAGGAGCTCTGCACAAAGCAGACAGCTGGTTAAGCTGCCTGTAACATGTCTGCGGCATCTGCTTAGATTGCTAGGGCCACACGATGTGGTGATGTCAGAGACGCTCTGTTAGAGGCACCTTGGCGGGTATTCCATGGCCTGAATCGAACCCCTGTAACGGGTCATTGGAAGTGGACCCTCTGGATCGCCAGGAGCGGAATCAAATTAGGTCCGTTTTCACAAGCCCTGCCGTAAATGCGGTGATGGACTTGCTGCAGCGGATTGCTACCAGGTCGCTACCCCTGAGGCTCGTAGTCGGGGACAGGCAGAAGGTAGGGACATGGCGCCGCTCGCAGCTGCAGAGGTGCGGGTGTGCTCGCGATCCAATACGGGGTCCGCGGGGAAAGGCGTAACATTAGTTATAAACTACTTTAAGTGGAATAACTATCAGTCTTACAACACCAAAATTTTGTAACTTTGAAAATTGCTAATTTTTGTAAATTGTCATGATATTTTTCACAAATAAACAAGGACTTTTTAGACCAAAATGTATTACTAACTTAAAGAACAATGTGTCACAAGAAAACAATCTCTAAATCACTTGGATAGGTGAAAGTGGCAAAAAGTTATTCTCCCATAAAGTGACACATGTCAGATTTTATAACCGGGGCTCTGTCAGGAAGGCCAAAACTGGCTCCGGCGGTAAGGGGTTAAAGACAGCAGGATCACAAAGAGAGTTGGTGAGCAGGATCAGAAATATACATAAAAGATGTATAAGAAATAATATACAAAATATTCAGGTAGCGCCCTGTAAACGTGGATCAAGAGAAGAGGCAGAGAACACGGTCTATAAGAAGTGCGAATTCACGAGAGGATCACATGAAAAACATCACCAACACTGCACACGATGAGGCGCGCGCTAAATATCACCAACTGACCCGAGCGCGACACTCGCACTAACAATTGGGTAGTGTCATCGTGTGAATCATATATCTTAACTGAGCACCACAGGTACCATTGTCACATTCAGTCATTTTATATATACTCTATGACAACAGCCACTATATAATGTCATAGAAATAACGGAAAAATCAACTGTAAATCATCCGCAGTAGAAAATCCGAGCTGTAGCCTACACAGCTTGATTTTTCTGAGTTCGGATTTCAAATCTGATCAAAAAAGAACATGTTCTATAATCCACCGGAAAATGGCGGATTGTAGTACAGTTCAGTGTTAATGGGCAGGCTGAAATCCGACAGCAAAATCCGCACAAAAAAAGCACGGTTAAAAAACATAAAGTGATTGCTACTGGTTGGATTCTATAACAGAATCCGACCGTATTTTACTTTTGCCGTGTAGACGAAACCTAAGGGTATGTTCAAAACGATGGATTTAGGACAGCTGGATTCTTGAAACCAGAACTTTACTACAGTGAATATAAAAACATCATATTCAGTTTTACTTTCTCACTATCTGATCATGAAATCCGACTAAACCTAACCCGTTTTAGGTCCCTAATAAGGATTACCAACAATTATTTTAATATTTGCCAAATGCCAGATAATGAGAGAGAAAACATTTTAAGGCATTTTTATTACTTTCTGCAAAGTTAAAAGTTTAAATACATTTCATTAGTATGTAGTAGCATTGCCCTTAAACAGTATGACTTTTGTCAAACGTTTTAAGGGCAACAGAACTGGTGTAACTGAGCCATGTTTGTAGGTGGCCTTGCTCGCTACCCTGCCTTTTCCAGAGTTGGCCATACAATTTCAATAAGGATTTAGATCAGGCTTTGTGATTGGCCACTCCAAACATTGACCTAAGTTTATTCCTTAAGCCACTTTGAAAGCAGTTGGCAGTATGCTTCAGGTCATTGATCCATTTGGAATACCCATTTTCCAATCAGCTGTTATCTCCTTTCTGATGTCTTGCGATGTAGTCTTCGTTTTTGCCACATAATCTTTCCTTTCTCATGATGCCATCTATTTTTTGAAGTGCACAGTCCTCCTGCACAAAACAACCCTGTCAACATGATGGTGCCATCCCCATGTTTTCACAGCTGGGATGGTGTTCCTTAGGCTTCCAAGCTTTCTCCTTTTCCCTCCAAATAGCATGATGGACCATATTGCCAATCAGTTCAATTTTAGTGTTTGTCAACAACAGACCATAGCACCAAAACTGTTAGGTCTCTGTTCTGTGTGCAATTTGCAAACATAATCTGGCTTTTTTATGTTTCTTTTGTGAGTAATGGCTTCTTCCTGACAGAGTGGCATTTCAGCCCCATATTGATACAGTAATTGTTTCAACTGTGGTTAATGATACAAACATCTACCAGCTTCGTCCACATCTTCACAAGGTTTTTTTGTTCTTGGGTTCATATGCCATGTCGGCACCAAAGTGCGGTCATCTCTGAGACACAGACCTGTCTCCTTCCTGAGACGGTATGATGGCTGGACATTTCCTTCTTGTTTGTACTTGCATATAATTGTTTGTACAGATTAACAAGGCACCTTCAGGTATCTGGAAATTGTACCCAAGGATGATCCAGATTTGTGCAAGTCCACAATTCTTTTTCTGATATTTTGGCTGATTTCTTGAGACTTTCCATGATTTACACACAGAAGCAGTGTGTTTCGGTATGATTAAAATACACACCACGAGGTTAAGTCTCTACGTCAGATGTTGCCAATACACATCAGATGATTCAAAGACAGATACCTTTTATTCTTCCACTGTTTAAAAAAGCATGACATCTCCCCGTCATTGGCGTTAATGCAAGATATCAAAATAGTAGTAATGAAACTTCCAAGTTTGAAATTCGGCGGATCGCCGTCAGGTAACCACCATAGAACATACTCGGTCATTACTCCCTGACAGGGTTTTTCCCAGGAGGTACGCCAGGAGTCCGGGGCTGAGCGCTAGACGTCATGTCTGCGACTTTCGAGACACATTGCCTCTTTTCTCAAGCCCGGCATTGAAAAAGAGCAGTTGTGTCCGAAAACGCGTCAGACTGAACGTGCACTCGGCCCGACTCCTGCGTACATCCCTGGGAATCCATGTCGGAGTAAGACCGAGAATGGTCTATGACGGTATACCTGACGCCGATCCGCCGCAACCTTAAAACGGTTAGTATCCTGCTACAATTTTGCTATATTTGCATAAGCGCCACATACGGTCAGGTAGGGGAAGTGCTTTATTAAACATTTAAAGAATAAAAGTATATGTATTTAAGATAAGCCGATTAGTGCGTGTTGGTTTGGTCTGTGCAGTAGTTTGGGGTATAGGTATTAATATGGGAGAGAGAGATCCCAAGTGGAGTTCGCGTTGCATTACGAATGAATGATACTCGGCACAAACTTAGTGGCCAACGCTTTTTGCTATATGTGCTTCCAAAGACATGACATCTCATATATGCTGTCCAAATGTGTTTAAAAGTGCTATTAAATCCTATTGTATGAGAACTTTTGACTTTACAGAAAGTATAAAAATGCCATAAAAAAGCTCTCATTATTCTGGCATTTGCAAATATAAATAATTTTGGTAAACCTAATTGACCTAAAACGGTTAAGGTTTATTCTGATTTCATGGCAGATAGTGAGAAAAACATGTATATGTGTCTTTTTATATAGTGTATGTAAACTTCTGGTTTCAATTGTAAGTATAAGTATTAGTTTGTAAAAGATAATTGTCTGAGCCTGGAGGCCCTTACCTGTTCCTGCTGTGACCATCTCCTGGGGCGACTATTTCACAGATTCACAGGGTGACATGTATGAAACTTGGCACCGACATGCCAGTTATAAACCAATATAGAAGTGTGTAGAATACAACAGTTTGTATGAAAGAGTGTTATGTGCTAAATTTTGTCTCAGCCATGATATTGTGATGATGTTTAGGTCGAGTATGTGTTTCGTTGCCAAACTTTGAGTGCATTTTCAAATTCAAAAAGTGTTGTGTCTAGTGCAGATTGCGGCATGTTTTGGTGTACGACTATTCATACATCTATCGTCTGACATGTGATGCAGTCTGTGGCCAGGTTTTTTATTTTGGCTCAAAGGGTACTTAGCCCCACTCATTACGATGTTGCCTACAGTTACTTATTGGTATAGCTAAAAAAGAGACGTCCATCCCAGTTCAGCCTATTAGTGGCTACAGTGTTTATCCAATGGAAGGCAAACTCCATAAGGTAGAAGGAACAAACTAGTCCTCCATTTAGGGAAACAAATTCCTTCCCGATTTCAATCTGGTAATCAGAATAAATCCCTGGATCAATGCCCTTTCTCCAGAATCCTGGTCACTATAACTTGTTATATTATTACACTCTGGAAATGCAGATAATTTATGAACTATGTTAGTGAATTTACCATGACAAGTTCCTCTGGCAGAAAGTTCCACAGTTTCACTGCTCTTACAGTAAAGAATCCCTATCTATGTTTATGTGAAAACCTTCTTTCCTCAAGACGTAGAGGATGCTTCCTTGTTCTAGATACAATCCTGATATAAATAGATCATGGGGAGAGATCTCCGTATATTGACCTTTGATGTTTTTATACATATTTATTTTGTCCCCCAAAAGCCGTCTTTTCTCTAAACTAAATAGCCCTAGTTTTGCTAGTCTTCCTGGTAAAGAAGGCTTGTCACTTTTGGAGATTAAACCTCTTTTCTCCAGTCAGAGGGAGTGCCCTCTTTTCTTGTAATGAGTGTTTATAAGGAACAGCTTTTGGCCATTTATATACTATAGCAAATTGATTGGTTCAGAGTCAGCATGGTGGCTCAGTGGTTAGCACTGTTGTCTTCTGCTGGGGACCTGAGTTTAAATCCCTCCAAGTTTGTATACTCTCCTTGGTTTACGTGGGTTTCCTCCAGGTACTCCAGTTTCTCCCACACTCCAAAAACATACAGATAGGTTAATATGGAATTTAGCCTGTGAGCCCCAATGGGGACAGGGAGCAATGTGAATAATGACAATCTCTACAGCGCTGTGGAATATAATGGCACAATACAGTGGGGAAAATAAGTATTCGATACACTGGGGATTTTGCAAGTTTTCCCACCTACAAAGAATGGAGTCATTTTTATCGTAGGTACAATTCAACTGTGACAAACAGAATCTAAAAAAAATCCAGAAAAGCACATTGTAAATTTTTAAATAACTCATTTGCTTTTATTCTCGAAATTTATTTGATCACCTACCACCCAGTAAGAGTTTTGGCTCTCACAGACCTGTTAGTTTTTCTTTTAAGAAGCCCTCCTACTCTGTACTCATTACCTGTATTAATTGCTCTTGTTTGAAATCATTACCTGTATAAAAGACACATGTCCACACAATCAAAAACACTCCAACCTCTCCACCATGGCTAAGACCAAAGAGGACCAAAAAGGGAAACTTAGACAATTGTAGACTGGGAAAGGGCTTGGAGGGCTTAAAAGATAATGGGCAGCAGCTTGGGGGAGAAGGCAACAATGTTGGTGCAATTATTAGAAATTTCCAAAAACAAGAGATTGCCAATTTACCCGTCGGGGCTTCATGAAAGTTTTTAACTAGTAGGGTAAGGGATTTAGAAAAGGGCCGGGAATCACCCTAAAAAAATACATGGGGGACCTGGTCAAGACCTGAATAAGTGGGCCCACAGCCCCAAAGATTCCTTTAGAACCCCACCCCCCGGTCAGGAAAAAAATCCTGCAGGCACGCAAGGTCCCACCTTCTCACCCCAACACATGTCCGGTCCTTTTTAATTTCCCCCAATGACCATCTGGATGATCCAAGACAGTATGGGAGGGTCGGGGTAAAAGATGAGACCAAAATAGAACTTTCTGTATCAACTCACTCACCAGTTTGGGGGGAAGGGAAGGGGAGTACCCCCCCAAGAACACGCCCCAACTGTGAAGCATGGGGGGGGGAAAAAATTATACTTTAGGGGGTTTTTTTTCTGCAATGGGAAAGAGACGCACCGTATTAAAGGGGGGATGAAGGGGGCCAGCATGGGGAATTTTTTCAAAAGAATTTTTTCCCCCTTAGTAAGAGCATTGAAGAGAGTCTTTTTTGGGTCTTCCGCGGTCAACCCCGGAAAACACAAGCCAGAAAATTAAAAGAGTTGCTCGGTAAGAAGCATTTCAAGCTCCTGGAGTGGCCTAAGTCTCCAGACCTGACCCCAATTGAAAATCTTTGGAGGGAGCTGAAACTCAATGTAGCCCAGCAACATCCCTGAAACATGAAAGTTCTGGAGAAGATCTGTATGGAGGTAAGGGCCAGAATCCCTGCTGCAGTGTCTGCAAACTGGGGCAAGGACTACAGAGAACATCTGACCTCTGCAGTTGCAAACAAAGGTTTCTGTACCAAATATTAAGTTCTGTTTTTCTTCTGTATCAAATACTTATTTCATGCAAAAAATGCAAATTAATCATTTAAAAACCATACAATGTGATTTTCTGGATTATAGTTTTAAATAGGGTGTCTGCTGCATAAAACGGATCAAGAATTAATGTCAGTTCTTTGAATGGATCCGAAAGACACATGTAAAATACACATTGGGATGTTTTTTTTTACATTGAAACTAATGTAAATCATACTACACATTGTTAGATGCACGGATCTAAAAACGCTGTGTGAACATACCCTAATTTTTTAACCTTTCCTCATGACTAAGGTGCTCAATAACTCTATTAATATGTAACAATTGCCCTGTTCTTTGCAACTACTGGGATTCGCATTATTTGTACCCAAATGTCTAACTTTACATATTATGTTCACATGGTGTAATTATCCAGACAGAAAAATAAGCATGTGTGCAATCCGTTGATTTCAACGGGAATAAAAGCTGAGCTCTGATTGGTTGTTATGGGCAACAGGGACAGTCTTACTGGATGGCAGTTTTGATAAATGAGGTCCAATACCCTATGCCTTTAGTTACACCCAGCATCCTCACGGTGCTCCATGGGCTTAAATAGGTCATAGCACAAGACCTATGGACAATAGTATAGTTTCCTGCTATTGTGATTGCACGGGATAGAAAAATGCTGCTTATAGTGTTTATTGATATGGCACAGCCACCCTGGATTGCCAGACATATGTGAACCTCGTTTGGACTGACCATTGGCAGATTTACAGTAAAAAAGAGGTATTTCCATTACAGACATTTATGACATCTGCACTTACAGTAGCTTACAAAAGTGAGTACACCCCCCCTTTTCTTGTGCAGATTGTATAACAAATTTGGGATTCTTTTTTTCCAGAATTCCTTGTGAACATTAAACATTTTCAGCTAAAACTGCTTATTAGGAAAAAATTTATTTTCCCAGCCTAACGCTAAAAAAAATGAAAATGAAACCCCAAAATCCAGTAGGTGCTCCTTCTGAGGCTTGTGGCTGCGTCAAATAGCACACTAGGGCCTCACATGTGATATCTCTAAAAACTAAAAATATTTAGTTGTGTTTCCCGGGTTAAATCTCCTGTGTTCCAGTAAATAATGGCATAAAATTGAAAATTTGCAAAGCAAAATGAAATTTAGAAATTTCACCTCCACCTTGCATTAATTCCTGTGGCACACTTAAAGTTAAAGGGGTTTTCTCACTACAAGGATTGCTTTCAATGTTAAAGATCTTGCAAAAACAAGTCACTTTGCAATATGTGTCCATTAACAGTGTCCTACCTATCTGAGATATCTCCTCTTGTATGGGCTGCATCAGCTCCTCAGGTCACTATAGCTACAGACCTGTTTGATCTCTCCTGATAGGCTGCCAGCACTGATTGTTATAGCATCACAGATCTGGGCTTCTACTGCAGCCTAGTAAAGCCAGTAAACACACCCCTGAAATCAAAGTGAAACCCAAAAAAACAATTTCTGAGGAAAGAATCAAAGTAGTGAGACAACCCC